>PISX010016409.1:0-46374 GCA_004024625.1 Mellivora capensis
TCCTCTTACGCTTAGAGAAGCATCCCTTTGAAAGTTTGGGGTACAGATATTTGCATTTAAGGGATTTACCACCTCTAGTTTCAGTAATGCTGACATTATGGGTCAGCTGTCTGCTGATCCCTTGTCCTGTTGTGCAGGCAGAACAAACCAAGCCTATGTTCCAGTCTGTGGATAAATTCACTGTTGGCATTTCTGGGAGGAGATCAGGAATTAACTACCAAGCTATTGATTCTTTTTTCACTGTGGGCCAAATCCAGTCATTAGTAATGTACACAGTTCCCACTGTTAAATTCAAGGTGATAAAAGGAAGGTTGGGGATTGATGTCTGAAGTTAGAGAAGAGTCTGTTTCATCAAATTTTATTAGATGTTTATTTTTATATTTCATTGTATAAATATCAGATGTCTGGGTGTGGAATACTCCAGCTAGAAATTGAAATCCAGACATATTTCTGAGTTAACTGTTGGTGTGCCTGTTGAGTTAGACATACTTTAAAATTTCAGAATTTTACATTTTTAATTTTCATAATTTCCTTTATAAAATAATCCTTTAGCATTAAGGGTAAGTGAGAAAGAATACAACTTTTTATGTCTTGGATTTCTGGTAAATGTGGTACTTTTTCATAAATGTTAAAACTAATTAAACATTTCATTTTTTAAAAGATTTTATTTATTTGAGAGAGAGCTAGGGGGTGGGGCAGAGGGGAAGCAGACTCCCTGCTGACCAGGGAGCCCAGTAAGGTCTGGATCCCAGGACCCTGAGATCATAACTTGAGCAGGAGGCAGGCACTTAACCCACTGAGCCACCCAGGCACCTCAACTAATCAAACATTTTAAATTTTTTTCAGTCATTCATTGAACACATTTTTATTAAATGCTCATTATATGTGAGATAATATGCCAGATATTAGTTATACAGTAGAAAGCAAAACAGTCCCTCCTCTTGAGAAATTTATCACCTAGTGGAAGAGACAGGCATTAAGTGATTGCTTCTGGACTGGTGTTTTTTTTTTTTTAAGATTTTATTTATTAATATGACAGAGAGACAGACAGTGAGGGAACACACGTGAGGGAGAAGCAGGCTTCCCACTGAGCCTCTGCGGGGCTTGATCCTAGGACCCCAGGATCATGATGTGGGCTGAAGGTAGACCCTTAATGGCTGAGCCACCCAGGCGCCTAGTAAACTGGAGTTTTTAATGATATTGAAATATACTTGCATTTTAAATGTTGTAGCACAATAAAGATGTCTGGGTACCACATTGGCAAATAATATTTGTCTGTCTTTTGTTCTAAATTTTACATGTTTAGGAAGGATTCATTTATCTATAATCTTGTAGGAAATGAAGGGTTCCACCATAGTTGTTTTTTTTTTTTCCCAAAATAACTGGAAAATAATGGTTTCAAAACTTTAAAAATGTTGGCTATTTTGAAAGGAAGCTACAATAGACTGAATGTTTATGTCCTCCCAAAGTTCATATGTTGAAATCCTAACTGCCAATGTGATAGTATTAGGAGAAGCCTTTGGTGAGGTGAGGCGATGTGAGGCCTCATGAACGAGCCAGTGTCCTTATAAAAGGGATCCTAGAGAGCTCCCTTTCCCTTCTGTCACATGAGGACATAGCAAAATATGTCTGTCTATGAACCAGGAAGTGGGCTCTAACGAGACACCAAATCTACCAGCCCCTTAACCTTGGCTTACAGCCTTCAGAACCCTGAGAAGTAAGTCTGGGTTCTTTATAACCATCCTAGTCTAGTGTTCCATAACAGCAGCCCAAACTGACTAAGACAAAAGGTTTCTGAAGTGAATTATATTCTTTTTTGCCATCTTAAAATAGATAGAAGATAATTTTTGTGTTAGCCAGGGAGTTAAATTTCTGTGTTAGAGTACACTAAGTTGTAAAAACAGACTTGGAAATTCAGTGACTTAAGGAACAAGTAATTGTCGAGGGTGCTGCAGATGGGTAGCGGCTCTATTCCACTCTCTTGAATGTTGCCAAGGACCAGGATTCTTCTGTCTTGTGACTCTTTCATCCATCACGACCTTGTCATCAGGTGTGTGGTCAAGGCTTATTTGCATCCAGGTTTCAGCCATTGGAAAGGGGAACAGTGTGGAAGAGGCATAGCTCTCTTACAAGCCCCAGTGCTGAAGAGGCAGGCACATATCACATTTACTCAGCATCGTTGCTGAGAATTTAGTCTCACAGTTTTGTCAGTCTGCAAGGGAGACTGGGAGGTAACTAATTATGTGTCTCGGAGGAAGGGATGGATGACTATTGGTGGGCTACTGTCTCTCCCACAGCCTGCACCCCTGGCTGCCAAGTCTGTGTGGATCCTTCTCACATTCATCGTTTCTCCAAGCAAAACACATTGGACACACTCACTCCTTCTCAATGGAGACAACTCTGAGGACCATCCAGCTGCTGTATTCAGCTCAAATCCCACGCTTCCTGGGTGATGCTCAGCCCTTTCATTCAGGTGAAGACGTAGCTCAAATGGATCAGAAAATTAAAACTTCTATTCAGAAGAGAAAAGAATGAGAAACAGTAGTCACTGGTTCCTAGCACTGATGGAGATCATCAGGGCAGGAGTCTCAAAGACCTCTGCTCTGGTCATGGATGAGGCCCTTGATTGGATCCTGTTTCTGCTCTCTGGAAGGGAATTCTTGTCCATTGCTGCCTAGTGGCCCCCTGCTCTGTTCTCGGGAAGGACTTAAACCTTGTCTATTATTTTCTTGCTCACATCTGAAATTGGCTTTGGGAATCTGTTCTCCCTGGATGGAGATATATTTGCAGGTGTATAGGCCCACAGGTTGCTCTAAGCTTCAAAGAGTCACATCCCTCCTTGGTTCTTAGGCTCATAGATTCTTTAACAACAAAATTTCCTTGATTTTAATAAGCACTTACTTTATTTGCTTCCAACATGTCTCTAAGTACCACCCCAAATTTTCCTTTTTTTTAAAAGCAGTTTTGTTTTGTTTTGCTTTTGCTTTTGTTTTGTTAAAGTAGACTCCACACCCAGTGTGGAGCCTAACGCAGGGCTTGAACTCAAGACCCTGATCCAGAGAGTTAGGTGCGGAACTGACTGAGTCACCCAGGTGCCCTCCCTAATGTTTCTGAATATATTCTGCACAGTGCTTCAGTTTCTGCTCTACCTCCGATATGGTCTTTCATTTTAATGGCAGTTATCTTGAAACCATCTGAAAAATTCAGTGAGCATGGGAAGGCCACAATTGGAATTGCGGCCATTTAGGATCCAGCATCAGTCAGTGATTCAGGCCAGGGGTCTTAATCTTTTCTTTTTCACCTTCAAATCATTGTCTCTTTCTCAAATGGACTTCTCTGATCACTCTATGTAAATATTCCACCCAGTCTCACTTTACCCTGATCCTAAAAAAGACAAAAAACACCTTATCACAATGTAAGGTCCTATTTAGCCAAAGCGATTCATCTTGGTTAAACAGTGATTTCGTTGTTTATGCAGCCCTTCCCTACTCCCCCGCCCCGCCAGCAGGGAACTTACTTAAAAGCAAGTCTGGGAAACCAGTAAAATATGGTCGACCAGTCCCTGATAACAGAGCCCAAATACAAGGGTGGGTCAGGTCAGGTGGAGACATCCAATCAGTGGAGCACCCATACTGTCTCCCTAGCTACCAAGGAGTGTGGGCCCTGCCTTTTGGGAGCCTTTTGGGCGCCAGTTCTGACCAAGCTGATAGGCTAGTTCAAATAGCTACTATGAGGTGAATTGTAATTCAGTTGGCCACCCGTGTGTGACCTAGCATGACTGTGCATCTTTCTCTGTGTGTTGCAATCTCATTGGCCACCTGTGTGTGGCCAGGCTCAACCACATGGCCTTTGCTCTATAAAAGTTAGTCTGTGAGGCTGGGAGTTGCTTGCTCTCTCTGTAAGAGGCAGCCCTGAACTGTTGGTTTGATTCTCGATGCTTGGCGTGAAATAAAGCTTTGCTTGACCTTCGCTTTGTATCAGTCTCGCTCCTTTGGTCACGGTCCTAACACACACATATATATACACACACATATATATACACATACATATATATGAAGTAGGTATATATGAGATACATATTTTATTAATTGTCATACTTCCTGTTTATTGTCTGTTTTCCTTCTTTATAATGTAAATGCCATGAAGTTAGGAAGTTATATTTTTTTCTATGATATACTCCATGGATTGAGAATAGTGTCTGTCTGGCACATAGTAGGTGCTCAGCAAATATTCATTGAATGATGAATGAATGGATGATTTGAGAGCATGCAGACTCTTTAAGATCTACATATCATGCTGTTAGTGAGCTCTGCAAATAGTGGTTTATAGCCATTTCTCCCCCTTCCATGTAAACAGAATCTTTGTTTTGTTTATTTGGTAGAGTAGGGCAGGGAGGATGCATCTTTGTTCTCTGTTTTCTAATCATAGACATTCTATGCCAGTTGTGGAAATTCCATTCTTCTTTGTTCAGCCTAACAATAGACAAGTGACCCAGTCTTGGCTTCATGAGAGGTAAGCAAAAGTGTTTTAAGATGGAGAACATCTGGAAGAAGAAAGTTGTTTTTTTCCTGCTCAATACCTTCTTGCTTTGGCTGCTTTTTATTCTTGTGATAGTGCGATGTTGAGCAACCATCTTGTGACCATGAAGGCAGATATCGCTGAGGTACTGAGGTTGGAAGATGGAAAGATAAAAAGAATGGGGACTCATGACATAATTGAATTAATTCTTTTTAAAGTGAGATAATAAGGATCTACTTTGTTTAATCCACTTTTTGTCTGCTGTTCTGTTACTTGTTTATTGCAGCTGAAAGCATCCTGAGTAGCAGTGTTTTTAGTAGCTGCTCAAACTAATTGGCTGCCATACTACTACTCATTTAACCATTTGTCCATTCACTCATTAAGTGTATGTTATACCAGGATATATGCACAACTCAGAGGGAGAAGGTTAATAAGATACAGTTCATGCATATCCTCAAGGAACTGATTTAAGGGTACAAACAAAGAGTTATATAACAGCCTCTGAGTTACGAAGGTATGAAAGCGATATGGCATTCAGTAGAAGCCATACCTTGAATTCTGAATTTTGATCTTTTCCTGAGATAGTGATGTGTGGTGCCGTACTGTGTCATGACATTGGGCAGTAGCAGTCACCATGGCTTCTGGTGAGCTACACGATCACCAGGTAAACAACAGGTACACTTACAACCACTTCGTACTCATATAATCATTCCGTTTTTCACTTTCAGTATAGAAGTCAATAAATTTCACAAGACACTCTTTATTATTACTTTATTGCAAAATAAATATACTTTATTATAAAATGGTCTTTGTGTTAGATGACTTTATCCAACTGTAGACCAATTTAAGTGTTTTGAGCATGTTTAAGGTAGACTAGGGTAAGCTATGGTGTTTGATGGGTTCATTTTATTAAAAGCAATTTTAAGATATTTTTAATTTACATTGAATGGGTTTATAAGGATATAAGCCCATTGTAAGTAGATGATCTATATGTAGCACATTGTTATCACAGAGCACATGTTTATTAATGTTCAGATTCAGTATAACTAGTAGTTGGTTAGTCTTCTGGGTAGACCAACGTGGGTAGAGGTGGTCCATCCTGTCATCTCTGCAATGGGTCCATGTGGAGTTACTCTCAGTCACCATTTGAGGGAGGCTTTTTTCTATTGTCAAAGAAGGAGTAGCACCGATGTAGGCCATTTTGACCATATTATTTATTTCCTATTTATTCAGGAATTAACTCATGGGTGGAGAAGATAATAGAGTTAAGGAATCAGCTGGGATAGTGGGAATCCGGGATAGTTTGCCTCTTTCTCCTCCACATCCCTCAATGGGTCCTTCTTAAACATCCAGGAGAATGGAACTCACTGTGGTTAGAATGTGTTGATTATTTGTGGCAGCTTAAGAATGCTGCTTGCTATATGCTATTGATAAAATTTTCATGTGTGCCTAGAGAATAAATTAGAATTACAGTGTTAAATATTTCATTTTAATCATCTGGAAAACTAGTGTTTTTCTTTGTTTGTTTGTTTGTCTGAAAAACAACGAAACAAAACTTTGCAGCTTTATCATCCAAAGCTAGCGGTCTAGTCTTTGATATATTGAACCTACCTACCTACCTACCTTTCTTCCTTCCTTTCTTTTCTTTTCCTTCTCTCTCTTTCTTTCTTTCTTTCTTTCTTTCTTTCTTTCTTTCTTTCTTTCTTTCTTTTTCTTTTTCTTTTTCTTTTTCTTTTTCTTTTTTTCTTTCTTTCTTTCCAAAGCCATTCAGTGTGCAAATGATAATGTTAACTGCCAGATGAGGATGTGGGCTCCATACGAAGAGCTCAGTAAGGGAAGTTGACTGCATCCAGCTCTTTTTCATAATTAAAGTTCAAATGACAAATGCATGTATCCTTCGGATGAGTCTTAATCTCTCGAAAGTGCATTATATAATATTAGGTTCACTGATGTACATTTTATGTTAGGCTCATTAAAAGTTTATATAGAAAGAGAGCTTATATAGCAAACTCAAGAAAAGGTAGTGACTCAGGGTAGTACACTGGCTTCTGACAGATTTAATAGGTAGATTAATTTCTGTGCCCACAGAAACTGTTCAGGAGATACTCTTGGTTTGCTTTATTTAGTTAAAGTTTACGCTAAGTACCTTTAAATCGAAGAATCCTTAACTTTTTTTGTTTCTGTTTTGGAACATTTTCGGGATTTCCATTCTTTATTCCTGTCTACTTGGGGTCCCTGACTTCTCTAATGGTATTTGACAGTTTTCCTTGTTTGCTTTTGCTTTGTGAAGTATAATAGCTAGCTGCATTTAGCCAAATGTAGAAGAGAGATCATAATTTTCATTTGTGATACATGTAAACTTGTTATTTTAAAGAGAGGAACCAGTTATATATGTACCTGTGAAGAAAATACAAATGGAGGATATAAAAAAATGTCAGAGGTAGTAAAGTTAGCAACTATGCCTGAATCAAAAGTGTATTTTGATTTTTATAATGATTTTCTTGTACGGAGGTTGAAGTATTTCATGTATTATTTTATGTTTATGACACTCCTACTATTTTATAGAACCAAATGCCATCTGTATATTGTGGCATTGAAGAATGATTTATCCATAGGACAGAGATGAGAGTGTTTCCACCAACAATGAATTTCCCATACTCATGAAAGACCTATTTATTCCATAGATGGTATCCTGTATTGTGAACTGACTTATTGCAATGCCCACCAGAGTTGTCTCTAAAAATTCTCATTCACAAGACTTCCATAGAGTATACCTGGCATCAGATTCATTTAGAGGAATACAGGCTAGGAAATGGAACTTGCTAGAAGTGCAGTGTTTAGCACCCCTCTTCAGTAAGACCTCTTGCAGCACTCCTCACACCAATCAAGGGGCATAAATTCCCAAGTCCCTGCAAGGGGCATGTCAAATCAGGAGTATCATCACACTCAGGGAACCTAAAGCTATGATTTCCCACAAGGCATTTATGGTTTTATATAGTTTCTCTCCTGCTAGATGCAATTTGTCCGTGTTTATCATAAGAAGTGTTGCTTAGTAGTACCACTTCCATTCTACTTTTTTCAGGCTTCCAGAGAGAGAGAGTCATAAAGTTAACCCAAGGTCAGATTTGTGCATAAAGGACAAAAGGTTTTGTTAATGCTTTACCCAGTTATGCTGCCTCTTTTGTACTATTAAGACTAGGTTGGAAGCTTAGCAGATATCCCTCCCTCATCGAGTGATACTCTTTCTCTGGTCCTTGAGAAGATGGAGTGGATTACATTTAATTTGAAATTTCCTTCTCCTCCACATAAATTCCAGTTAACAAACCTGATCTTTGCTTGTTCCTCCTGTTTCCTCCTTCATTTCCCTTTAAAATTCCTACTCTACTCTGAACAGAGTTCAGTTCACACTGGACCCTCTTCCTCACTGCTGCAGTTCCTACTGAATAAAGTCCTTCCTTCTCTCTTCAGCTAGTCTCCAGATGGATCTTTGAACAAGCTGTCTCAAAACTTGATAGGCTATTGAGTTCCAGAGTCTATGGAATCATCAATTTGGACCGTGTTTAACTGGCTAGCTCTGAGCCCACTCATGTCTGCAAGCACCTTCTGGTCAGTGAGACAGCTCTGTTTCTGTGATGTGGGTGACAGTCAGCTGAGGTTATGGAGACACCTGGACTCTATGTCCTCGTCACCCAGGAGGCCAGCCTAGGCTTATTTCCATGACTGCACAACACAGCTTTAAGAAGGAGTGGCCTCGTGAAGCCTACATTTAGAACTGATATAAATTACTTCTGCTGCTTCTGTTGGCCAGCCCAGAATCAAGAGGTTAAGACATATGCTCTCTTAATGGGAGGAGCTCCAAAGTCCCATTGTCAAAGGGACAAGGATATAGGGACCGGAATGTTGGAGCCATTTTTGTGGACAATCCACAGACATGCTATGTAACTGTGCAGACTGTAAGTGTGGTTCTTTGAACCAGGTTTTGGAGCCTCCTTTATTTTTCAGTGAAAACTTTTTTTTTTTTTTGCTGATATCAGCCTAAATTGTTTCTGTGACATATAATTAAACATCTTGTTGAATATACTTAGTCACATCCACATTCCTTCCTGAGCACCCTCCATCCTGAGGTAGAAAAGATGAGAGGTGAGACAGACACTTGGAATGGAGTCTTGCCATAACATGGGAATCGTCTATCACTAGTTGGAATTGAATTGGAATCAGTGATGGACTGGCACATGGCAATGCCCGTACTATGTATATATTAATAGAACTTGTGAAATAAACATTAAGTAACGCTGGTCCTAAGTGATAAAGTTTTTCTATACAAATGTGACTCACAACAAGACCTATGAAAGTCATGTTGTGGGGAATTTTTATTTTTCTAAGGGAGCTCTTAGAGATTTTCCCCCTCTTATTGCATATTAATTATTATTTCAGAAATTAAGACAAATCTACAAGGTAGATTTTGATTGCGCTATCTTTAATCAGTTCTTTTGAAGGGGTGGCACCATAAATTTTATATTAGAGTCTCATAAGAGTATGGTATACTGTTTAAAAAATTACACATTTGGTATTGTGTTTAATATATCCTCTGACCTTCAGAAAGAAGTTTCCAATAAACTTTGGAAGTTCATTTATTTCTGTCATTCCCTGCTGAATTTCTAGTGCAGAGTTCATTTTCAAGTCATTTATTAGTATAGCAGATCCTCCGTGAATGGTAGCGATTGAGCACATCACAGACTGGACAGCTCCCATTATCTGAATTAGCTGTAAGCTGCTTTAATGTTAGCGATTTGCCTTAAAGGATTGTCCTTTGGAAGGCTGGCTGTGTTTGTTGTGAAGCAGAACAAATTATAAAATGATTATGGCTTCAGAGTTGTATGTTCCTAAATGATTGCTTCACCAGTCCATAAAATGTCTGTTTTCAAAAAACAGGGAAATATGAGAGCCTTAAGAGATAAGATCATTGGGATACTATTAAAAATGTCTTTATAGGGCCTGGATGCAAGGCTATTGGGGTATATAACTTATCATGAACACTGGCAGGAAGTCATCAGCCTTACAAAAGAAAGGCACATTTTACAATGAGGAAAAAAAAAAGGCATTAAGAACAAAATAACAAATAAAACTAACTTAGGAAAAGAATCGAAAGGGTACAGTCCAAACCGTTAAGCATGTTTTCCTCTGTAAAGTCCCATGGATTTGGGGGTACTCAGAGGTGACAGAGGTAAGACCAAAGAAATTTTCTTTCCCCTCTATATGCTTCGGTATGTACTTGAATTTTAAAGTACACAAATGTGTATACAGTTGGTGCAACCGAAAATAACCTTAAAAGGGAATGTCACTAATAGACTTACTTCTCAATTTTATCGTGATGTTTTTACCTCCAATCTAACTTTCACGTCTAATAACATGCAAGAAATATTCCCTAGGCATTTACTGAAGAAGGGAGGGACTCTTAAGAATGTTTGATATTGTCAACAGTTCCATTTTGCAGTTAGGGATACATTTTACCTTCTCAACATTTTCTTCAAAAATGTAAATTTTACTGTTAAATATGATTTTATGCCTGTCAGACTCATTCTGTGCAGTGAAGGCCATGGTGCCTTGTACATTTAATAGGCACTCAACAGAAGCTTTTTAGAAATTGCCATGATGAAACATCTACCGGAAACAGAGTGGGAGTATTTGACAAGCAAGGGGAAACTAAGTTTTGTTTTTGTTTTTTTTTAAACATTCTGCTATTTTCCCCTTTCATCTCTTCTTTATCAATATTTAAAGGTTATTTATTCTTAAAAAAACAAAAGTACTTGTTCTTATTACAAAAGTGATACCTGCTTTTTTTAAAAAGTTCTGTTTGGGGTCCTGCTTGGCCGGTTTCATTGGAGTTGCTTCTCTCCATGACATTTGGCTGAAGGAAAGGAGTTAGAGGGTTGCCGTATTTTGACCTTTTGGCCTTTCCGTTCCTGATTCCAGCTGACTGAACCAAACAAAGAGCTCAGATTCAAGCTGAGCCAATCAGCTTGCCTCTTGTAAATTTTGTCTGAGAAAGATGAAGACAGTGAGGTGATGTGGTTTCTGGAACTGTGAGCCAGAACAAGAGCAGCCATGTTGGGGTCTCGTGCACTGATCTACAAACAGGTCAAGGGAATGGTGCAGATACCCCGAAGGAAACAGACATAAGGGATGATGTTCTCAGACAGAGAAGGGACAAAGGAAATTATCTTGTCTTCTTGCTTTCAGATTTAAATTTCTTGTCAGACCTGGCCCTCATTCCTGCCTTTGGTTATATGGGACAGTCTTGAATACTAGCTTACTTAAGTTAGACAGGGTGAACATTGATTTTTGCAAAAAACCTTAGAAAATATCTAAGAAAATAAACATTTCTGGGAAAACTATACCCATTTGTAAATTTCCTTTCCATGTGGTTTTTTTTTCCCCCTATGTAAATGTTATACTTATGCTCTCTGGATGGCTCAGTTGTTAAGCGTCTGCCTTCGGCTGTGGTCATGATCCCAGGGTCCTGGGATCCAGCCCCGCATTGGACTCCTTGGTCAGCAGGAAGTCTCCTTCTCCCTCTCCCGCTCCCCTGCTTGTGTTCCCTCTCTCGTGGTGTCTCTCTCTAGCAAATAAGTAAATAAAAGCCTTTTTAAAAAATATTTTGTCTGTCTTTTTCATAAAATTGGGAGAGTTTTCACATTTTCTTAATCCCGGCCTTGGATAAAGGGAACTGTAAGTTTATCAGAGTCTTTCCTTGTATGGCTGAACAGATCCGGAGAAAGAAAAACACCCTTTTTGCCGACTGGTCTCACTTTTAATTCACACTGATACTCTCCGGCAACACACTGCATTTCACTATTCCTCTACTCCTCTAGTCCTCCCCTCACTCAATTCCCAGGCACTATTTTCTTCTTCCTTCTTTCTCCTCAGTTTCTTCCCCTGGCCCCGCCCCCATTCTCACTCTGCTAAGACATTTTTTCCTATTTTACTGGAATATTAAAAGCCCCCAGAAGATATTTCAGCGTGTTTCTGCCACCACATCCCTCCATCTCCTGCTTGCTCTGTGCCCACATACTCTGTTTTTCATTATTTTTTTCAAGCTTTATTTACTTATTTTAGAGAGACAGCGAGAGAGAACAGGGAGAGGGGCAAAGAGAAGGGGAAAGAGAGAATCTTTTTTTTTCCCCTTATTTATTTCTTTTCAGCGTAACAGAATTCATAGTTTTTGCACCACACCCAGTGCTCCATGCAATGCGTGCCCTCCTTAATACCCACCACCTGGCTCCCCCAACCTCCCGCCCCCAGCCCCTTCAAATCCCTCAGGTTGCTTTTCAGAGTCCACAGTCTCTCATGGTTCATCTCCCCCTCCAATTTCCCCCAACTCCCCTCTCCTCTTCATCTCCCCATGTCCTCCGTGTTATTTGTTATGCTCCGCAAATAAATGAAACCATATGATAATTGACTCAGAGAGAGAGAATCTTAAGCAGACTCCCTACTCTCAGAACCTGAGATCAGAACCTGAGGCAAACAAAGAGTCAGATGCTTAACTAACTGAGCTGTAAAGGCAACCCCTGTTTTTCATTATTATGAGTGAACTTTCCACAGTCCTAGTTTAAGCCAGTCCCTTCCGCTCGCTCATGATTTTCCATCCTCTCTCATGTGTTCAAGGATATCACATCATCAATTGGCTTCTCTCCTCTGTAAACTCATTTCTTTCCTTTGTTGCTTGCTCATTTTCATAAGCTTATGCAATTCTATTATTTTTCCTATCTTAGGGAGGCAGAATTTTCCAGACTCTTTAACTGCCTTTGGTTACTGGATCACTTCTCTGCTATTGTGAAAAGCAAATCTTCTCAGTAGTTATAGCTACTTGATATCTGCAATTTACTTGTCTCCCATTTTCTAATCAGGCATTCATTCTCATGGCTTCTACAAAACAGCTTTTGTAAAATTGCCATTGACTCTTCCACATGGTTAAAACCAGTGCTTGATCTTAGTTTTCATCTTACTTGAGTTCTCGGCAGCATTTGACAGGGTTGATCACTTTTCCCTTAACTATTTTCTTGACATTTGGGATTTAATTACCCCTCCTTTTCAAGTCTCCTTTGCTCTGTGCCCCATACTCTGGGGCATCTCCAACCTCAACATTGACATACCCCAGACTCAGTCTCAAATCACTCCTAAGCCCAAACCTTTTTTCTCTTCTCCAATTTCACATACCAACATCCCTACTCAGAATTTCCTATTTGATGTCTAATAAGCATCATAAATCCCCAAATGTCCAGTGACTCCAGAGCTCAAACCTTACAAGCTCACCCTACAAATTCCCCTCCCTCCCTCCTTCCTTTCCCTTACCCGCCTCCCTCCCTCCCTCCCTCCCTCTCTCTCTCTCTCTTTCTTTCTTTCTTTCTTTCATTTTTGAAATATAACTCATATAGTATAGAACTCAGCCATTTGAAGTATGCAATTCAATGGCTTTTAGTATATTTATAGAGTTGTAAAACCGTTACCAGAATAAATTTTAGAACATTTTTTAATCACCCTCAGAGGAAATCCCATGTACCTTCTACCCAGCTTTCCTCTCCCACCCCATGCCCTGTCCAGCCTTAGGTACTTTCTGCTTCTATATATTTGCTTGTTCTGGACGTTTCATGTTAATGTAATCATACAATGTAATCCCTTGTGACTGGCTTCTTTCAATTCACACAGTGTTTTCAAGGTTCATCCACACTGTACTAAGTATCAGTACCACAGTCTTTCTAATTTCCAGATAATATTCCATTGTATGGATATAGCATACTTCGTTTACCCATTCATCAGTCGATGGTCATTTGGGTTGTGAGCACCTTTTGACTTATTACTAATACTCCTGCTATGGACATTAATGTACAAAATTTTACATGGGTGTGTTTTCATTTCTCTTGGGTATATATCTAGGGGTGGATTTGCTGGATCCTAGGGTAACTCTGTGTTGAACCTCTTGAGGAATTGCTGGACTGTTTTCCAGAGTGACTTGGGATTCCTTTCTACTGGCACTCATTCCATTGATCTCATCCAGTCAATGGTTTTAAATATTGTGTGTATGCTGAAGACTCACAAACTTATGTCTGCAGTCTAAGCAGAGCTTGCCCCTGGACTCCAGATCCAGGCCATTTATTGCCTGTTAACATGTCCATCATTGAAGTCTTGATTTTCCTTTCCATTAACCTCAAGCCTACTTTTTCTCTTGTCTTTTTCCCAGTTAGTGATGATTCCATTCTTCCAGTTTCCTGCGACCAAAAAACCTCACTCAGAGTCACTCTTGATTTCTCTCTTTCTGACTCAGCCCACGTCTAATCTGTCAGCAACTCCTTTAGCTTTATGTTCAAAATACTCTCCCACTTCTTTTGTGCACTAGCTCCTCTGCTACTCTCCCAATCCAAATCTTTGTCACTTCTCTCCTGCGTTATAGTAGCAGCCTCCTAACTGGTCTCCCTGCTCTAGCTTTGGTTACCATTCAGTCTTTTCTTGATAGAACATTGCAAGTCAACTTTTCAGAATGCCTCAGTGGCTTTGCATTTTATTAAGAGCAAAATTTCAAGTCCTTCCAGTGGCCTGTGAGGTTCTACGTGTGTGATCCAACTCCCATTCCATTTCTGACCCCCTGCTACTGCTCCCCTCACGCACTGTGGTCAAGCCATGCTGGCCTCCCTGTTGTTACAGGTCCTCACCTGGGGTCTTTTCAGTTTCTGTTCTTTATACCCAGAATCCTCTTTTCACTGTTATTGGCATGGTTGACTCCCTTGCTTCATCTTTGCCCAAATGTTACCTTCTTCATGAGACCCTCCCTGACCACCGGGTTCCCCGCCCTGGTATCTCTCTCTTTTTAAAGATTTATTTATTATATATATGTGTGTATATATATATATATATAGAGAGAGAGAGAGAGAGAGAACGCACGCGCGCACGTGCGCGTGCGCCTAAGTGAGTGTGGGGGAGGGGCAGAGGGAGAGAATCTTCAAGCAGACTCCTCACTGTGCATGGAGTCCTCAAGCAAGGCTTGTTCCCCATAACCCCTAAGATCATGACCTGAGGCAAAACCAAGAGTCAGAGGCTCAACTGCCAGAGTCACCCAGACGCCCCTGACCGCCATGTTCTAATCTGCAACCCCCATCACCCAATCTTGGCATGCCTATCTAAACATCTAAGGCTCTATTTTTCACCATAGGATTCATCATCTTCTAACATACAAAACAGTTTTGTTGATTTTGGTTATTTATTTCTCTTTCTCCCTTCTCGAATGTAAATCCCACGAGGGAAAGGATTTTGTCTGTTTTTTTCAGCAATTTATAGTTCCTTGAGTAGTGCTTTACACATACTGGGGTGTTCTGTTCAATAAATATTTGTGGAAGGAATTATTAAACATTTTAAAAAGATAATTGATATACACTGAATGAATGTCTATGTCCCTTCCAAATTCATATGTTGAGATCCTAACCCTTTGGAGGTGGGGCCTTTGGGAGGTAATTAGGTTGAGGTCATGAGGGTAGAGTCCGATGATGGAATTAGTATCCTCCTAAGAAGAGGAAGGAAGGACAGATCTGGCTTTTTCTCTCTCCTCACCATGTGAAGACACAGTGAGAAGACAACCATGTGTAAGCCAGGAAGTGGGCCATCACTGAATCTGTCAACACCTAGATATTGGACTTTCCAGCCACCAGAATGGTGAGAACTAAATGTCTGTTTTTTAAGCTACCCAGTCTTTGGTATTTTTTGTTATGGTAGTTGAAGCAGTCTAAGACAATCATTTTTAATAACAACTGTGAGTTGTTTCTGCCATCATTGTCTCATTCATATTCCCTTTACACATCATTTATGTCCCAGTTTTCTCATACATGCTAGGGGTATTTGTCACTTTCAGCCCAGGGGCTTGCTTTCACTGGATGCGAGCATATACTTGCCAGCACAGGCCAAGGAGTTAACATTCCCACGATCAATCCTCAACCTATCATCCTCCTCCTTCAGGTGGCCCTACTCTGAAGTGTGTTCAAACAGTGTCTTAGAGGCCTCAGAGGGACTGAACTCTAGTGGATGTCCACCTCCTTGGATTGACTTCCTTTCTTGCCTTACTTTATTTCCCTGACTACCTGTTGATGCTTCTACCTCATTTTACAAATGAACTGTTTTTGTGTGTGTGTCTGCTTCTGGGGGAACCCAGCTAAGATAAAAACTTTGTAAAGAAATCTCTGCCCCTATATTTCTATTTCTTAATGTTCTAGTTCTCCAAAGGGATATACTGAGTCGAAAGTGGATTTTCACTGGCTTTTGGTAACTCAATTTTAAAATCTTTATATTTGGGGAATTTTACTTTATGAGTCTTGGTTTTAGGTGAGAGTTTATCTCTTTCTGTAGGGGCTAGAAGCACCATTTATTCACTTGTTTGCCTCTTTTGAAACTAGGGCTTAAGCATGTGACCCAAGTTTGGCTAAACAGATGGATCTTCCCCTAGTTAATGTCTGGCATGCAAAGAAGACAGGCTAGCAAAGAGTCTTCTCAGGTGGTGTGACTGTTTTAGCAGGTTCCAGTTTCTGGAGACTGCATCAGGGGTGGTGCCAGCAGCAATTACTAGCATCCAGTGCTGAAAGAGTCAGAGTACAAGAGCAGTGCTGTTCTGTAGAAATGTGAGCCATATGTCCTTAAAACTTAGTAGTCCAGGGTGCCTGGCTGGCTCAGTCTGTGGAGCATGCAATATTTGATCTTGGGGTCAGAAGTTTGAGCCACACATTGATTGCAGAGATTAAATAATTAAACAAACAAACAAACAAATAAGAACTTTCTGCTAGTTTAACTTAAAAGGTTAAAAAATATATCCAGGTTAAGTTAATTTTCAGAATATACTTTATTTAACCCAAATGTTATAATTTCAACGTCTAATTAATTTAAGAAATTGGCCTAGATAGAGCTCAGAGGCAATGGGCAACTGTTTCTTTTTTCTTTTCCTTTCTTTTTTTGGGGAAGATTTTATTTATTTATTTGACAGAGAGAGAGCATGCATGAGCAAGGGAGGGGCATGACACAGAGAGAGAGGATGAACAAGATTTTATTTATTTATTTGGAATAGAGAGAGAGAGAGAGCATGAGCAAGGGAGAAGCCAACACCCTGCTGATCAGGGAGCCCATGTGGGGTTCAATCCCAGGACCTGGGGACCATGACCCGGGCCAAAGGTAGAAGCCCAACCAACTGAGCCACCCAGGTGCCTCTGTAACTATTTCTTCATACAGGACCACATCCTTGCTGTGCTGTGATTAGTGCACTGACACTGATCTCAGAACCATTGAACCTCCTTCTGTTGCATCTCTTAACAATTCAATATTCTCTCAATACTCGCATTTTATGCCACAGTTCGTTTCTGTTATTTGCAACTAAGTGGCCTCTTGATAATACAAATTTAAATCAGAAGTTTGGGCATAGACATTTAAAGGAAGGAGGGGATTTGAAATTGTGTATCTGTCTTTGTTAGGGGTTATTATAGATTGGATTATTGTTCAACAAATATCCCCCCCCCAAAAAAAAAAACCACCCTCCACAAATAGTCTCTGACTAATGGTAGAATATTCTAGCCTGCCTTATTGAAGTTGGGCTCAGCCATATGACTTGCTTTGGCTGATGGGATATTAGTGGGTATGCTGCGAGCAAAGATCTGAGATGTGTTTGTATGATGGCTGCCTGCTGTCTTGAATTTCTGCCATTAGTATGAGAAAAGATATGCCCCAGCTAGCCTGGTGGTCCAAGGAGGATGAGAAGTATATAGAACAACTTGACCCAGTTGAATCCTAGCTGGATCAGCCAGTTTTTACCAACAAAAGGGAGACTAAGTGGCTATTTTAAGCCATCTAATTTTGTTATGCAGCATTACTGTAGCAATAGCTAAAGGTAGTGAAGGGGAGTGAAAACGCTTGCAAGTAAGCAGTGGGTCTCTGGCACACTATGGTATGCACACAGTCCGTGAACACATTAAATTAAATGACTCATGCTAGAATACAGTGCTAATTGAAGGAAGGGTTTGGGTGACCAATTAGATTCTGTTAGAGGACAGTAGGAAGACCTATTTAAAGACCTATGGAATACAGTGTTTACTGGTAACATTTTCACAAAGCTTAACCAAATAGATTTACTAATGTAAAACTGTGTAATTTCCTACTTCAGGCATGGATTGAAAAATCAATGACTTTTTTGACTCTGCAAAAAGAGTATCACATTTCTTGTAGCCACTGGATTGAGTGAGCCAAAAGACACACACAATCATTGAATCTGCAGCTTACATTCAATATCAGTTGAATTTACAGCCTTGTTATGTGCCCTCTATGAAGTCTGATATGAAGGTATTGATGGGAATGGAGATTTTGTTACGTGGGAGGAGCTTCAACTCTCCCTGAGTTTTGTTGCCAACTAAAGGAGCCCTCCGTCATTCTGTGATGGTACTCTTTTGCCTTTGCTTGAAGACCCTTAACAAATCTTTGAGCAGACCCATGTAAGAGATTTACCTGGTCCGGGGGGGAAGCCAATTCTTCTTCTGTCCCACCCTTATCCTCTCTTTGTCTCCTGGGTTTCAACCATTGTCAAGTCCTAGCATGCATTGGGAACCAATTTAAAAGCAAATCTGTAAGCTAAAAGAATTCCCACAACACATTCAAAATTTAGTATCAGAAAATGTGTGTGTGTTTGTATGTGTGTGTGTGTGTGTGTGTGTGTGTGTGTATGTGTTTATGGAATCTTAGTGATTAAGGCCTAAAGGGAACCAGTGGTTTTAGATCAGGCTGATTTTAGCATGATGGGGACACCCACTGAAATTCTGGATTTGATGTGCCTCTTGAAGCTGGGAGTAATTCTAATTGTTTTCTTGCTCAGTTGACTTGTCTAAGAAACAAAGCCTCACACTGTGTTTGATTCAAAAACAACCAGTGGCATTATTAGTCTAAAAGCCAGCAGTTGTTGCTAAAGAAGAGAAAACCGAACTGATTTCTCCTCAAAGTTTTTATAACATATATAGATGGGAAGAACATAGGGGAAAAGGAGGAGAGAATAAATTGGGGTTTTTTGATAATACAAGTGAATAAAATCAGACCCATATTATTCATTTACAATACTATTTGTTTTTGATTCATTAGAAAACTTTCCAAATTTAAAATTAAGGAGGTCTTTGAGGGGAATGATTCATTCACTCATTCATTCTTTCATTAAAGCATGTGTTGAATACCCAGTATGTTCACACGGTATTCTGGGTACTGGAGATACAGTGGTAAAACCTAGGCCAGTGAAAATTTCCTCCTGTAACTTATAGTCTAGTAAAGGAAGAGAGAAGAAGCAGCAATAAGTGGAAATATACAGTATATCAGAAAGTAATCTATGTAAAGAGAAAAATAAAATAGGATAAATTAGTATTACCAGGGTGAGTAAGGGTTCAGTTTTTTTTTTTTTTTTTAATTGACACCAAGTTTATTGCAGGCTCTCTTTGCCTGGGGCCGCTTAGTACAAATTAAATTTTAAAAATAGATTTTTTTCCCCTAAGAGAATGCATTGCCACAGCTTGATTAAGACAAAGAGGATTAAGGAAACCCCACTCATAAAAGGACCAATCTGACCCAACACTCCCAAGCCAGTCAAGGAAGTAGGCAAAATTCTGCATCAGTGGAAGCAAGAGCTCAGGCTGGCACCCGCTTCAACAACTGACCTATCCCCCATTTTGAGTGTGCATTTCTTAGTGAGTGAGCTTGACGAAGGCTGATCTGAACAGTGTGTCACGTCACTTAGTCATAGGTGACTGGATTCAATGAATTCAAAGCTCTTATTTCCAGATGAAGAAACCAGGACTGAGAGGAGAAAGTCACTTGTCCAAAGGTACTCTGCTAGCAAGCAATGATTTAAGTACTTTCTCAGCTTTTCTGGGAAGCAAAAGGAGAAGAAAGTTACTTTTCTATCCACCAACATTCTTAACTCTCAATGAAGTATTGGGTAGGACAGTAAATTCTCTTTTCTTCTTATCATAAAAATATTCTTTGAAAAACCTCTATTAGGAAATAGAGATAAGCAAAAATATTTTAAAAACACCTAAAACATTGACCTGTTTCACCTGTGTGGTTCTTCCATACCATGCGTCTGATGTGTTTTCTGCTTTTCCCCCACTTCAAAATATACCAAGAGCATCGTTCTCTGTCATTAAATATTCTTTGATAAGCTCACAGGATGGAAGCATTTATTTAACCCATTTTCTATTGTTGTTTCAAATTTAAGTTTAGGTTCTTTGTCATTATTCATCGCTGTAAACTGTGCTTTGATGAACATCTTTAACAATGTTTGAACCTCCACGATTATATCCCTGAATAATAAGGGTTCAGTTTTTTAAAAGGTTGTTGGGAAAGGTGTCACTGAGGCTATAATATTTGAGCCATGGTATTAAGGTGTCACTGGGGATGTAATGTTTGAGCCATGGCATGGAAGTAGCCTTGTGCATTTCCAGGGCAAGAATATTCTAGGTAGAAAGAATATGAAGTGCAAAGGCCGTGGACATGACTGGCTTGTTGGAGGGAGAGAATAGTAGGAGAGAAGTGAACCAAGGTGATAATAGTAGGGAATGTGTTCAGAAATATAAAGTCAAACCACTTTGCATTATTCCTTTACCAATTAGATGGAGAACAGAGGGGTATACAGTAAGTAGTAAAGGATTAGAAACTAACACTGATGTTAGACATGGCCCGATATCCTCCATCAGCAAGTGGCAGATATATTCAGGATCTAGTCTATCCAGTTGTAAAGGCAGAAATAAGTTGCATAAGTAGTTTCGTTAATTTTCACCTTGCTGCTGCCGCTGCCGCCACCACCCCCTCCTCCTCCCTCTCCTCTTCTTTCTAAAGGATTTGTTTGTTTATTCATTTGAGAGAGCGAGAGAAAGAGAGAGAGAGAGAGAGAGCACACAGATGGAGAGGGAGAGGGAGAAGCAGAGTCACCGCTGTGCAAGGAGCCTGATGTGGGGCTTGATACCAGAACCCTGGGATCATGACCTGAGCCGAAGGCAGCCTCTTAACCAACCCAGGCACCCCTCACCTTGCCTCTTCTTGCTGTCTTACACTCCACTTTCCTGGGGCAATACTTCAGATCAATTGACTGAAGAGGAAAATGTATGAGTCTGGTTAAACGTGGTTCTGCATGCATTTGCACCAACCAGGAATAGAATCCTGTGACACCATTTCCTCCTTGAAGAGTGGCTTTGTAGGATGGTGAGAAAAGAAAATTCTCCCAGTGGACATGAACTTAAAGAACACATCTTATTATCCACTTTGTCTGTTAGGACAAATTGAGGTATCTGTACTGATTGATGGGCTGTGGCTAATGGTATAATCAGATTGTCAGGGACCTAAAAGTAAGAGAATTGTAAGACCTGATCACAAAAGATTGGGGGGAAGACATCTATGGATGAATCTTTCTGGGGTTCCAAGTGTGACAAAATGTATCCTTATGTGAATGACCAGCAAAGGCCACTGGGAATGAGGCTTTTAATTATCAGGTGGGCAAGGTGACTCCATTTATGCTGCTGGGCCTCTCTCCAATCCCCCTTAGTACTTGATCGAAGTAGTTATGGTGACAGGCATTAAATAAAATATGGACTTGCCTCAAAAATCTGACTGCTGCACTTCCCAGCAAAGCTACTGACCCTGAGCTTGAATGTAGTACCATACCCTGGGGCTAGACCTCCCCTATCATGGAGGGGGCTTAGACACTTTAGATTTTAATTTGCTTTTCTTCTTATTTTTTTCCTTCTTTTAGTATCATCATTCATGCAGTGAGTATTTTATACACTCTTATGATATTTCACCCAACCTTCCTCTGACCAAGGAGGTTTATTTTACATTTGAACGGAGTGGGAAAAATGGTGACTGAGTGGTTTGGGGCACCCCAAGGCCCAGAAGGATCTGGGGTCTTGTTAGACAGTCTCACATACAGTGTAGCTGAAATAGGCCACCTTCTGAGTAGGAGACTGTCTTGTAATATCTTTTTAGCAAAAGACCAATATATAAGACCAATATAAAGACCTGTTATATCTCTCACAGATTGAAAATATGGTTCTGGAGACAATAGGCTAGAAGTGAGAATGGAGCTTCTCCGAACTGTACCTAATAATTCACTTGCAATTTTTTACTTCCCATTCTCATTCTTATGGATTTGGTTTGAATATGTCAGTATTGACTAGCAGGATGTTGCCACCTGGGATACCGATTTCATGATATCTGTAGCTCACCCCGCCTCCTGCAGTTTAAGTTTCCTCATGCTACTGGGTAAGTGGGCCTAAAGGAAGTTATGGCTACAGGTTTGTTAGTCCTGTCAAAGGTCTCACCACACACTGGGTTTAGAGAAAAGCATGGATAAAACTAAAGTCAGCTTCTGGGTACCCTCTTAGTACTGTTGTGTTCGCTGACATAAAATAATTTAATCGAAAGCCCAAATAAGCCCTTTATTGGAAGAATCATCGCTCAGATACACTGGGACTGAAATTTTCAGTCACCACTAGTTGAAGGTCTCAACTTCTGACTATCTGCAGTACAGGTTGGAGCCACTCCATGAATGAAACATGGAGAAGGGAGATTGTGAGTGCTTTCCTTTCTCACCCTGATGCCTTGGAGTTTATCAAGGACTTCCTTTCCTCAAGGGCCCTAAACTTCAATTTTTGGTCCCCATTTCCATGAGCCTAGGAAGCTCTGTCATCTTTTGAGCCTCCACTGAGAATTAGCAAATGCCAGGAGAGAAAAAAACCACTCCATCGGGCTCAACTCTCTGCACCCCCCTCCTTTCTTGGATTTTAGCGTCCCAAGTCTTTATAGCCTTTGTGGCTTTATGGTACATTCAGACTTTTTTTTTTTAGTTCCATTTTTCTAGTTTACTCAGTAGGGTGGTAGGTCTGAAACAAGCTGACCTGTTATTAGCACACTCATGGAACCATGTTTGCTTCCTTCTTGAACTTCTAGTCTCAGTTTGCAATTGTAAACTCATTTCATGATAATTTGTTTAATTCCTGACTTTTCCACAGCATGTCGTTAGGTAGCACACCTGTTTTTGCTCATGGTAGTATCCATGGCCTAGCACAATGCTAGGCAATCACAGATAGTTAATATTTAGGAAGCCAGCGAGTGATTGAACAT
This sequence comes from Mellivora capensis, assembly GCA_004024625.1. Taxonomy (NCBI): domain Eukaryota; kingdom Metazoa; phylum Chordata; class Mammalia; order Carnivora; family Mustelidae; genus Mellivora; species Mellivora capensis. The sequence continues at coordinate 22,687 of PISX010016409.1, forward strand.
TGGACAAACTGCTTATTATTAACAGCTAAACACTGTTTAGGATTAAGATATGACATTGAGTCTGAATATATCTGATCTTATAGCCTATTGTTTATTCTTAAAAACAAAGCGAGGCAAAATGCTTTGCCCTCTGGATCAAGGCTTGGTCTCACATGGATGGATTTTAAGTGGCTCAGGAAGGAATGAGTGTTAAGAGAACTCATTACACACAGTGAATGACCGTCCACTGTGAGGGAGGAGCCCAAGACAGTGACATAGAAACAGCTGGTGGAATAGACACTACACAATTCAGAGCCACTCAGAAAATGGGCAGGGGGTGCCTGGGTGGCACAGTGAGTTGAGCCTCTGCCTCTTGTTTTTGGCTCAGGCCATGGTCTCAGGATTGTGAGATGGAGCCCTGCATTGGGCTTTGTGTTCAGTGAAGATTCTGCTTAAGTCTTATTCCCCGTTTTCTTTTGCCCCTCCTGTATATTTTTAAGTCCTCTAAAATAAATAAATAATATCTTAAAGGAAAAAGAAAAGAAAATAGGCATAGATGATTATTGACAAGTTAGCCTTAAATGCCTGGAGAAGAGGCCACATGGCATCAACATCTAGGTATCGATTGAAGAGAGTGTGAACTGAGTCAAGGTAGTGAGAAAATGGTGGTAGCCCTGAGGCAGGAACAAGATAAACAAAGTGAGTAAGTAGTTAGAAACACAGGATATGATGCCTGTTAAGTCAGAGACTCAGAATCCAGTGTATTCTAATGTGTGTGTATGCTTGCATATTTTCATTGTTTTTTTTTATACTTTATAAATGGGGAGACTAGTTCAGTAATTTATGTTTGCTATCTCTGTAAAGATTTATATCTGTGCATACACATAGATACATGCAAATTAGAGTATATGAATAATGGTTTATTAAAGCTCTCTTGGTTGTAAATTCTTGAAAGAACTCTAATTATTCTGTCCATATGTCTTAATTAGGCCCTGTGTAGTCCCTGTGATAATTACCAGCTGTGAATAGGAATACTATGAAAGTTACTCAAGTCATTATCTCAGAAGCTCCAACTCTACTGAAGGGACAAGTTGTAGGAGTTATATAACAACTGGAAAACCAAAATGGCTCACTGTCATATTAAATGTCAGCCAGCCTGCCAGTTTCCGGATGAAGTTGAGTAGGGCAATATATTTAGAAATAGTGTGTCCATCCTAGATGATTCCAATTAAGTGGACTTTGTGATCAATTTTAATTTGCAGTTGTTATCATTGAAGAAACTTTTATTCACAGCTAGCAGCTACTGGTAACAAAGACCCAGATAGGCTAAGCAAAGTAGATGTCATATTCTCTCATGTAACAAAGGTCTAAGAGAACGCTGTGCCGTTCTTTTGTGAAAGCTCCATAGTCATTAGGAAAGCATGCTCCTATCTTTCTGTGGAGCCTGGCTTTGGATCTTCAAGGACACCTGGTGTCTTCTGGAATTTCAGTCGTGGTGAACATATTTCAGGTAGAAGGAGGGGAGGAATAAATGACAAAACTGTTGAGTCAGTTGAGTCAGTCTCCTTTAAAGTGGTTTCTAGAAAGCCAGCAATGTGTTCTTATATCTTCTTGATCATGTGTCATGGCAAGGGAGGGTAGGAAATGTAGTTCTGAGCTGGGCACATTGTCACCTGGAATAAAATTGGAATTCAGCAGAATACCAGAAAGAAAGGGCAACATGGATACTGGATTCTGTCAGGGAGATTCAAAGTGATCTAAAAATTTCAGTGCGATAGCTCTGGTTAGATACCTAATATATGCCAGACTGTCTACTGCATCCCAGGGCACAAAGACAAATATGATATTGGGCCAGCTGTCAAGGCTCTGACTGTTTAGTGGAGGAGACAGACTATAAATTATGTGGTAATGAAGCTTGCTGTGGGGTTGTGGGAGAGCAGAGATGAACTCAGCCCCACTCAGAGGTTTGTGATTCCTCGAAAGGATGTTTCTAGAATCTAATCTTGAAGGAAGGGTAAGAACTGAGTGACATTCCAGGTGTAGGGAACACCATAAGGAAAGCTAAAGGCGAAGGAAACATCATTGTTTAATAGGAATTGAAAGCAGTTGGAAATTATTAGAAGTAAAATAGAAGGTAGAAGAGAAAAAGTAAATCAAGACTCATGTGTTATAGGGCCTGATTTGTTAACTGAATAACAAGGCTCTGGAAAGCCTTGGGAGGGGGTTAAGCATGAAAACTCCCTAGTCAAAGTGAATTTTAAATATGTCATTCTCAGGGCTGTGTGGAGGAAGCTTCAAAGGAGGGCAAAATTGAGATAAAAAGAGTTATTAACAGGCTCTTTCAGGAGTCAAGGTAAGAAAGAATAGAAACCTGATTAGGCAGTAGTAGTAGGGATGGGAGAAGGATTATAGAATAATGTGGGAGGAATAATTAGTGAATGAAAAGGTGTGGGTAGGTGGAGATAAAGGACTTTAGAATGACTACAAGATTTCTGCTCTAGGAAACTACGTGGTTGATGGCACCATTATTGAAATGGTAAATGTAAAGGCAGGAGGAGCAGGTAGGGGTGGGAGTGGAGGAGTGGGAAAAAGATGAGCTCAGTTGGAACAGGTTGAGTTTGAAATGTCTGTGTAACATCTAGTTAGAAATACTTAGTAGGCAATTAGATAAAAAAAATCTGAAGCTTGTGATCAGGGTGGAAGAAGTATATATATATATTTTTTTTACTTTTTTTTTCTTCTTCTTATATATATATGTACATATATATATATATATATACATATATATATATATATATTTGCAACTTTTCCACAACTTTATTTTCAAATACATTTTAAAAATGAATTTAACCCAACCTTTGAGATTTCTGGCTTTGATTTCAGAAGCTACTGCCTCCACCATACCCGGACCCCAGATGTGTGCAATGCTAACTTTAAAACAGTTGTCTCAGGTTCTGTCCAATGCAAGAAACCTGGGATCCTCTTTGCACAATTGAAACATGCTAACATTTCAACAGGGTTTTACAAAACTGGCAAAGACCACCCCACTGGGGGAAAAAAAAAAAGATTTTAGAAGTCACATGCGATGTAAAACAAACAACAAAGAACAATAGTTCAACATGGTTACTAACATGGAACCCCTAATTTCTTTTTTCTGTAGTGCCCCCAGGTTGCTTGTCTCCTGGGTTTTGCAGTGTGAATTGATTTGCCAGCACCTTGTTTGCTCTGCTAGTCAGTTTCCACTCCTCCACCAGATTTCCGTCTTCCAAAAATGTGTTGACAATTTTTGTCCTTTATGCTCCCCTTCTTGTCATCCTTAAGCATTAGTTTTTTGTTGTTGTTGTTTTTTAATATTTTTTTTAAAATTTCATTTCTTTTCAGCATAACAGAATTCATAGTTTTTGCACCACACCCAGTGCTCCATGCAATGCGTGCCCTTGATAATACCCACCACCTGGCCCCCCCAACCTCCCACCCCCCGCCCCTTCAAAACCCTCAGGTCGTTTTTCAGAGTCCATAGTCTCTCATGGTTCATCTCCCCCTCCAATTTCCCTCAACTCCCTTCTCCTCTCCATCTCCCCATGTCCTCCGTGTTATTTGTTATGCTCCGCAAATAAGTATATTTTTAAGTCGTTTTTAACAAGCTAGGAGTTAAATCCATGTTAATAGAGGAGATTGTCTTTGGATAGAGGGTGGGCAGAGAGGGCAACAAGTTAAGGCAGGAACCTTGCTGACATCAACATTTGAGGAAGAAACACTTGCTAAGGGCAGTGAGGAAATATTAGACCGAGTGCTTAATGAGTTAAACAAAACAAAGCAAAATAAAACAAAACTGCATTACAAAGGAGTTCCTTTGACCCAGGCACTGTACTGTGACTAATAATCCTGCCATGAACATGACAGACAGTTTCTTCCTTCATGGAGCTTTGAGTAGAGAGGATTCATATGTTAAATCGAATGTGCCTATCAAAATGTGTCTAGGAGAATTACAAATTATACAAATGAAAAGAACAGTCCTTTGGAACCTGAAAGATGGTGATTATAGCTAATTTGGAAAAGGCTTCCCTGAGGAAGGAATTAAAGTCAGACCAAATAAAAGGATAGTTAAATGAGGGGCAAGTGGTTAAGAGTCAGGAAAAAGGATTACAGAGGGTAAATGGAACAAAACAGCCCAGAAAGAGCCCCATATGGTCACATGACTTAGAACAAATGTGTCATACTGTGGTACAGTGGGAAAATATAGTTTCTTAAATTAATGTTTCTGGGTAAATTAGATAGCCCTATAAAAAAAATGAGTCTTACCTAGTACTGAACATGATATAAAATACCAGTCTCAGGTAGATTGTAACTAAGTGTGAGAAATAAGGTAATAAATCCTTGAGAATATAACATAATGGTAGTATTATGGTATGGCAAAGATTTCTTAAAGGAATACAAGAAGCACTAACCATAAAGGAAAATATTGATAATTTCAACTACATTAAAATAAGAATTTAAATTTTTAAGTTTTTATTTTAATTACCCTGGTGCTCATCATGACAAGTACACTCCTTAAGCCCCATCACCTATTTCATCCATCCCCTTCCTACCTTCCCTTTGGTAACCATCTGTTTGTTCTCTATAGTTAAGAGTCTGTTTCTTGGTTCTCTCTTTCTTTTTTTCCCTTGTTCATTTGTTTTGTTTCTTAAGTTCCACATATGAGTGAAGTCATATCGTATTTGTCTTTCTCTGACTGGCTTATTTTGCTTAGCATTATACTCTCTAGTTCATCCATGCCATTGCAAACGGCAAGACTCTTTTTATGGCATATACAAGTATATACACATACATGCACACACACACACAGACACATACATACACACACATCACATCTTTATCCATTCGTCAGTTGATGGTCATTTGGGCTCTTTCCATAATTTGACTATTGTTGATAATGCTGCTATAAACATTGGGGTGCATGTATACCTTCAAGTTAGTGTTTTTGTATTCTTTGGGTAAATACCTAATAGTGGCACTGCTGGATTGTAGGATAGTTCTGTTTTTAATGTTTCAAGGAACCTCTGTACTGTTTTCCAGAGTGGCTGCACAAGTTTGCATTCCCACCAACAGTGGAAGAGAGTTCTCCTTTCTCCATATCCTTGATGACACATGCTATTTCTTGTGTTTTTGATTTTAGGTATTCTGATGGGTGTGAAGTGATTTCTCATTGTATTTTGGATTTGCATTTCCCTGATGATAAGTGATGATGAACATCTTTTCATGTGTCTGTTGGCCATCTGGATGTCTTCTTTGAAGGAATGTCTGTTCATGTCTTCTGCTCAGTTTTTAGTTGAATTATTTGTTTTTTGGGTGTTGATTTGTTTAAGTTCTTTGTATATTTTGTATGCTAACCCTATATTGGACATGTCATTTGCAAATAGCTTCTCTCGGTTCACAGGTTGCCTTTTAGTTTCCTTGATTGTTTCCTTTGCTGTGAGGAAGCTTTATTTTCGTAAGTAGTCCAATAGTTCTTTTTAGCTTTTATTTCCCTTGCCTCAGGGGACCAGTTTAGAAAAAAAGTTGCTACTTTTTTTGTGGATGTCAGAGAAACTACTGCCTATGCTCTTTTCTAGTATTTTTATGGTTTCAGGTCTCACATTTAGGTCTCTGGTCCATTTTTAATTTATTTTTGTGTGTGGTATAAGGAAATGGTCCAATTTCATTCTTTAGCATGTTGCTGTCCAGTTTTCCCAGCACCATTTGTTGAAGAGATTGTCTTTTCCCATTGGGTAGTCTTTCTTGTTTTGTCAGGATTAATTGACCATGTAATTGTGGGTTTATTTCTGGATTTTCTATTTTGTTCCCTTGGCTTTTGTGTCTGTTTTTGTGCCAGTACCATACTGTTTTGATTACTACAGCCTAATCATCTAACTTGAAGTCCGAAATTATGATACCTCCAGTTTGCTTTTCTCTTTCAAGGTTGTCTTGGCTATTCAGGGTATTCTGTGGTTCCATACAAATTATAGGATTGTTCCAGTCCTGTGGAAAATGCTGGTGGTATTTTTTTTTCTCAAAGTGGGCTTCACATTCAGCATGTAGCCCAACACGGAACTTAACTCACGGCCCTGAGATTAAGACCTGAGGTGAGACCAAAAGTTAGACACTTAACCTACTGAGCCATCGAGGCTCCCCAAAGTGGTGTTTTGATAGGATTGCATTAAATGTGTAGATTGCTTTTGGTAGTATAGATATTTTAACAATATTTGTTCTTCTGATCCATGAGCTTAGAATGTCTTTTCATTTCTTTGTGTTGCCTTCAGTTTCTTTCATCAGCGTTTTATAGTTTTCAGAGTACAGGACTTTCACCTCTTTGGTTAGATTTATTCCTAGGTATCTTATTATTTTTGATGCAATTACAAATGGGATTATTTTCTTAGTTTCTCTTTCTGCTGCTTCATTATTGGTGTACAGAAATGCAACAGATTCCTGTAGATTGAATTTCAATTATTAAATGACCTCTCCAAGAAGTGTAAAAGGCAAGTCAAGAAGGAAGGATATAATTGTAATATGTATGTCTGATAAAGGATTCCTATAAACCAAAGGCAAGAAACCTAATAAAAAATGACAAATGACTTTAATAAGCCCTTCCCAAAAAGTATCTCCAGATGGCAAAGAAGCACATGAAGTGTTACCTTAGTCCTTAGGGAAATGCAAATTTTAACACAATAAGATACCACTAGTATATTCAGGGGAGTAACCATAATTAAGAAGACTGCTAATACTAAGTGTTGGTGAAGAACATGTAGAACAATTGAAATTTTCAGTGTTAATAGTGAGTTTAAGTTGGTATAACCATTTTGACAAGTTGTAAGGCAATATCTAGTAAAAAGGCAAACACATAACCCTATGAATTAGTAATACTATTCCTAGTTACACACCAACAGAAATGCAACAAAAAGTACATGTATGAATGGTCTTGGCAGCTTTGTTCACAATAACAACCAAAACTGGGAACAACCAAAATGTCCATCAGCAGTAGAATAGATAAATAAATTGTAATATAGCCCTATAGAGGAACTCTATGACGGGATGGCAATGAATAATAATCTACAGCCATGTGTAACTTTGTGGGATGAATTTCACATACCTAATTTTGAGGAAGAAAAGGCAGACAGGAAAACAGTTCATGATTACATTTATAAAAAGTTAAAAAGACTAGCAAAGTTATTGGATGGTGATGGAAATCAGGATGTTAATTTCTTTTGAGAGTGTAGATGGGATACTTGTGACTTCCTGGCCTGTGGCTGTGATAAAGGTATATTCACATGGTCTTACACTCACAGTTTGTGTGCTTTTCTCTATGTCAGTTGTACATCAATAAAAAACTTTGTATAAAAAGCTGAATTTAGAAAAACAGAGAGTAGAATGGTGGTTACCAGGGCCTGGGTGGGGTGTAGGTTAGGGAGATGTTGCTTAAGGGTACAAACTTGCAACTTGTAGATAAATAAGTCCTGAAGATCTGAAGTACAGGATAGGAATTATAGACACAATACTGTATTATAGTCTTCAAAGTTGCTAAGAGGCCTGATATTAATTGTTCCCACTATAGAAAGGAAATGATGATTAATGTGATAGAGATGTTAGCGGGGTGGTAATATTACTGTGATATATAAATGTATCAAATCTACACACTGTATACCTTAAATTTACACAATGTTGCATGTCAATTATATATCAATTAAAAAACCCAGAGTTTGAAGAGGGCTTGTGTGTGTGGGTTAGGTTCTTAATCATATATGCATTCATCTCAGAAAATTAAAAAAAAATAGGGGTTTCAACAACTGAGGGGGCACCTGGGTGGCTCAGTGGGTTAAAGCCTCTGCCTTCAGCTCAGGGCATGATCCCGGGGCCCTGGGATTGAGCCCCACATCCGGCTCTCAGCTCAGCAGGGAGCCTGCTTCCCCCTCTCTCTCTGCCTGCCTCTCTGCCTTCTTGTGATCTCTGTCTGTCAAATAAATGGATAAAATCTTAAAAAAAAAAACAACAAACTGAGGTTTTCCTTTCCCACATTTTTTTCAGTGTTCCATGGTGTTTACCATTTCAGGCAGTGGCATCCATTACTTAAGAGGAAGAACAGATTTCGCCTTAGAAAAAGAAATCTATTGGTTATTTGAAATCCACAGCAGTGATAAGGATGTTGAAAGCCTAAGTGTTCTTCATTACCCAGCTTTACTGAGGTATAAGGGTAAGCTTGAGTTTTCAATGAAGAGCCTAATTCTTGAGCCAGAAAGTTTATATGAATCTCCCCAGAGCAGGATTTGTAGCAACAATGGTCAAAGCCTGAAGGAAGAGTATATAGAATTTATCCATTAACAAGAGTGTAGGAGAGAATCGATTCAAAGCCAGTTTCCCTCTGACATACAGAGGAGACTTTCTGTTTTTGTTTTACCTTCTTGGCAATTGAGTGGAGCTTTAGGATAGAGAAAAAGAAGCAAGAATGTTAGCAGCTGGTGTGGATTTCTAAAAAAGCCTTGAGGCACCCTTCTTCCTCTCAAGTTTTAGATCTCAGTGGAATAGGATTGGGGATGGGAATGTCTGACCTACTGGTGAAACTGAAAGCAGAGAAAGCCCTTATTTTGCTTTCCTAGGAGTAGCATGGGGAGACTACCACTGTGGTAGAGAAACCTTGTGTCCACCATGGCACTAGAGTGACAAGGGCAGAGGTTAAGTGAGATGCCGGGATGAGTGACTTTAAGACAGACTGAGAGAATTTGGCATGCGCATATAGCGTGATGTGCAAAAATAGCAGAGGCCCTGAGTTTCCTGAGGAGAAAGAAAGGTGTACATCAGACAGACCCAACGTGTTGGGGAGGAAATGAGTTGATATATGTAGAAGAATCAGAATAAGAGGCCGTTGTTATTGTTGTTACTGTTATTATCAGCAGTGGGTTGGCTCAGAAGTTGTGGAAGGATGGAGAACATCACTGGTGTGGGTCAATCAGGATGAGGTAAATCTCAGGATCACCAAAGATAAGGAATGCTCATGGAAAAGTTACCCCATACTTGCCCTCTCAAGGTTGGGAGAGTATGTAATCATCACAGGATCATCAATCATCCTAAGGTGGAAGAAACACAGTTTGGTGAATCCAGAGGAGAATCTTGAATTGGCTGATTGACTGAATGAGAGTACTTAATGCAAATCATGTAGATTACCTTGATTTTGCAAGATTCGGTTTTCCATTTCTAAGTGCATCTGGAACTTTAGGGCTAAGTTGATTTTTAGAGATCTAAAGGATGCTGTATCTCTGCACATATGAAATCTCTGTATAAGATTCATACTTGTTATCCATTTACAAAAGTGTACTCCAGTTGTGTGTGCAGAACAGACTGGTAGAAAGCAGGAAGTGCTTCAGGAAGATCACTTAGAAGACTCTGGTGCTAGTCCAGGTGCAGATTGATTTGGAGACTTGGCTTATGGTGGGGGCCTTGGGATGAATAGAAATAGATATGTCTCAAGATGTATTTAGAAGATAGAGCTGGCAGCCTTTAGTGGGTGACTGGATATGGGGAGTTGTAAGAGAAAGATATAAAAGAAAGCTCCTAGAAAGCTCTGTCTTGAGAAATTTACTGAGATAACACACTGTAAGAAAAGCAGGTCTCAAGTTCAGTTTTGAATGCGTTCAGTAATGAGATACTTGTAAAATATACACATGAAAATGTTGTTTAGGCTATGGGCATATGGATCTGTTTTAAGAAGGGAGTTCTCAGGAGGTTGAGGGAGCCAGGTGGTGGGTATTGTGGAGGGCACGCATTGCATGGAGCACTGGGTGTGGTGTAAAACTATGAATTCTATTACGCTGAAAAGAAATGAATTTTTGAAAAAAGGAAAAAAGAAAGAAGGGAGTTCTCGGCTTGAAATACACAGTTGGAGTTACTGGCAAAGAGGTGCTAGTTGAAGCTATAGGAGTGGATGAAATCATCCCTCGTGGAAAGCCCTGTGTGGATGTGTCCTACATATTGGCAGTAGGTGTGATTCACATCCAACTTTGGACCATGTGTGAGTATGGGGAGTGAGGGTAAAACAGTGTCTGGACTATTCTCCTATGGAAATCCAATGTACAATTTTCAGGCAAAGATGGAGGGACCAAGAAAGGAGAATGAGAAGAACATTGTGGAAGTGGCTAGAGAGGGGCACCTGGGTGGCTCAGTCAGTTAAGCATCTGCTTTCAGCTCAGGTCATGATCTCAGGGTCCTGGGATTGAGCCCTGGTCAGGCTCTCTACTCAGCAGTGAGCCTGGTTCTCCCTCTCTCTGTGATCTCTCTCACTTCTGCTCTCTCTCAAATAAATAAATGAAGTCTTAAAAAAAAAAAAAGGTAGTGGCTAGAGAACAGGAAAGCAAACAAACCCAGGAGAGTGTAGTCTAACAGAGGTCAAGGAACAAGATTTAAGAGGAGGGCATAGCCAAATATATTGATTATTTTTGAGAGATCAAATAAAATAATTGAACATTGTTCTTGAGGTTTTGTGACATGGAGGTGATCTGGTTACTAGTGAGGTGGTTGGTTGGAGTCGTAGGGGAGGTCAGCAGAGGAATGCATGGGAGAAATAAGGATGGTGAGTATAGATCTATCTTTAAAAAATTTAGCCCTAAAGGAAGGACAGGAATAGGGAGAAAATTAGAGAGAGATGAGAGGTTGGTAGGCCCAATGCCCGAGAGAATAGAAGTTCCTTCAGAAAAGCTCTATTCGGAGGGGCAGGTATCCTCTCTCCTGCTCTTACCCCCATTCTCTGACTGATTCCAAAGCACACAGAATTATCAGGAGTGATGCTGTATACAAATTTTTCTTTTTATTAAATTCAGTTAGCCAACAAACAGTACATCAATGGTTTCTAATGTAGAGTTCAATAATTCACCAGTTGCATATAATATCCAGTGCTCATCCCATCAAGTACCCAACTTGTACTATCAGGAAGGCATGGTGGGCTGCCAAGGTTATCCAGTTCAGGTTTCAGAGAGAATTCAAGAGAAAATTAAGAGCCCAGTCCCTCTCAGCTGCTTACTTCACCATCACCCTACCTCAGAAGGGAAAGGATTTTGAAAGAGCCTAAAGGTCAACTTATAACAAGAGAGTCAGAACTTTGGCACCATTAACTAACCCCATAGGGCAGAGTCCATGTTTTATTTGATTTTACATACCCACTATTGTAGTGGCAGAAGATGGAAAACTCTCTGATTGTTGGAATGAATAAATCAGTGTAGTTTCCACTGGGAAAATAATACAGGCAGTAACTCCACTCCCTCTCTAGTAATTTCCTCAGGATAGTTACCCTACAAGGTGTCACATCTTAATAAGGAGCCCTTCAGAGCAGGCCGAAACCGTGTCCTTGGAAAACCATAATCAGAGTCAGTGCTTCTGTAACACCTTGCTCAACACTATAGATTCTGGTGTTCTTACTAAGAATATTCTAGATCCCATGTAAGGTACTGGTGTTGTGTTCTTGCAGGAGCCAGTCATTTCTGTTTGTCTGTCCTGATGTGTCTTTCCATCTCTTCCCCGGTCTGCTCTCATATTCCCAAATGGCATTTGGATAAACCAGTGATGGTTTATCACAAGCACAGATGAGAAACTAATGGGATGTGGGAAAAGGAGGGTCGTGACTGAAGAGGCATCAATAAAGGCAGAAGGAAAATCCCAAACATCCTGTCCTTATAGGCCTGTATGATTATTACATTTGCTCTGACATTTAGCTTTGGGTTTCCTGGTAGTCAAAGCAAGTAGAAAGACTAATTCTTGTTAGAAAAGAGGAAGTATCTCAGTTCCTTAGAGAAGGCAAAACTGTTTGTTTTTTAGTACTCAGTTCTAAAAAATATTTTCAATGTGGTCCTGTATATAAGGGGCATCAAATGAGGCAATGTTCTTGACTTCTTCCACATGGCATGTTCAAGGATGGGTCTCTTATGTGTCTCTTCTGTTGTCTTTATTTCTTATTTTTTTAGATATTTATTTATTGATTTATCTATTTATCTATCTATCAATCAATCAGAGAGTGAGAGAACACAAGCAGGGGGAACAACAGAGGGAGAGAAACAGGTTCTCTGCTGAGCTGGGAGCCTGATGTGGACTTGATCCCAGGACCCTGGGATCATGACCTGAGCCGAAGGCAAACTGAACTGACTGAGCCACCCAGGTATCCTGATTCTGTTGTCTTTAGATAATTGTGAAATAATCTTAAAATGTGTCTTAATAGAGCTGATTCAGTGAGGACCCGCCTCCAATAAAAAGCTGTTTAGACCAAATGAATTTTACCTACCTCAAGCACTGGATCATCCCTAGCACCTGTCCAAGGAAAAAGCTGAATATATCCGTTTTTTTTCCCCTTTGAACAGTCCATATTCATTGCTGTCAGTGGCATTCAGTGCCCTTAGCCATCTGAGCACTCCATTCTGGTTGTTACCCTATTTGTTTAATTTTTGGTGTCTTGCTTTCAGCTACTGTTGTTGTTAATTCTCGTCAAAGCCAGAAGAATCCCAGTGTCAACTGAATTTTGGAATAGCTGAGTTTTAAAAAGTTCAAAATTTTTCTTAAAGATTTCAGTAATTTATTTCAGAGATAGAGATCTCATGAGAGAATATGAACAGGAGGAGGAGGAGGGGGGAGGAGAAGCAGACTTCCTGCTGAGCAGGGAGCCCAAAGCAGGACTAGGTTCCAGGACCCTGGGATTATGACTTGAGCCAAAGGCGTCATGTAAACCACTGAGCCACCCGGGTGCCCTAAGATTTTTTTTTCCTAATTGTTGATGTTTTCATACGCTAATATAAATTGTGACTCTCTAAGAAAAATCATGTTTAGTATTTCTCAACCTATTTCAAGCATGGAATTCCTTTATCATGAAATGAACACTTACTGGGAAATGCTTCTGAAAGCTATTCTTTGATAATGTCTCAATGTTAGCCCTAACAGGGTACTCGTGACTTAATACAGAATTAATGATGGTCAAGAAGTCTTTGCAATCCAAGGCCATGAATCATCAGTAGAGCATTCTTGGTGCCCTGGCAAGTAGATGAAATATATTTGGGCAGGAGATCTTTCCTAGAATACTGCACGTTATACCATGTATTTTATATGATCAGTAACCACAGTCTTGGACATGGTTTAAAAGTCCTCCTTTTCCTATGAAATCAAGATTGTATTCTTCAGCTTAATTTTTGAATTCCACCTGAAAAGAAGTAACCATAAAAATACTGTTGTGATTATTTGAAATGTTAACTGGTTTTTAAACTGCCACCTAAAGAAAATATACTTCCTTAGAATCTTTGAAGAAGAATTATAAAGAATATGTAACATAATGGCTTTAAAAATATTCAGTACTCTCAGTAGGACACAAAATCATTAGAATCAATGTTTTTAACAGTTGTTGAGAAGACCCTGCTTCAAAATAAATGGTTATTAGTGACATGAAGTACCTCTTGTACGGAGACTTACAGTTCTTTAAAACTGGAAATTATAAAAGATCGTGAGACTGAAAAGAGTAGAAACAGAACACACTTTTTACATCTCAGAAATAAACATTTGTAACCATCTGGAGTATAGTTTCTGGATTGGGGATAAGAACAATAATCTTACAAATTTATCTTTGAAATGTCACTTCTAACTTATGGTGGTTGAACAATACTACAGTTTTTGTGTCCATTACACTGGGTACACTATTAAATATTAAAAAAAATTTTTTTAACAAGACTGTAAAGAACGTGTGTGGGAGAGGATTTGGAGAAAGGGGAACCCTCTTACACTGTTGTCATCCCTCTTACACTGTTGGTGGGAATGCAAGTTGGTGCAGCTACTTTGTAAAACATTGTGGAGATTCCTTAAGAAATTAAAAAATAGAGCTTGCCTATGACCCTGCAATTGCACTACTGGGTATTTACCCCAAAGATACAGATGTAGTGAAAGGAAGGGCCATCCGTACCCCAGTGTTCATAGTAGCAATGGTCACAGTCAGCAAACTATGGAAAGAACCAAGATGCCCTTCAACAGACGAATGGATAAGGAGGATGTGGTCCATATACACTGTGGAGTATTATGCCTCCATCAGAAAGGATGAATCCTCAACTTTTGAGGCAACATGGACAGGACTGGAAGAGATTATGCTGAGGGAAATGAGTCAAGCAGAGAGAGTCAATTATCATATGCTTTCACTTATTTGGGGAGCATAACAAATAACATGGAGGAAATGGGGAGATGGAGTGGAGAAGGGAGTGGAGGGAAATTGGAGGGGGAGATGAACCAGGAGAGACTATGGACTCTGAGAAACAAACTGAGGGTTTTGAAGGGGCAGGTGGTAGGAGGTTGGGGGAGCCAGGTGGTGGGTATTATGGAGGGCACGTATTGCATGGAGTACTGTGTGTGGTGCATAAACAATGAATTCTGGAACACTGGAAAAAAAATAAAAAATAAACAAAGTGAAAAAATAAAAAATGGAATTTTAATATCTTGAAATAAAGTAGTTTTTGTTCTCTAAGCTATAATATTAGTTAGCTGTGAAAGGAATCCTGTCTGAAAATTAAAATTTTCTATTATACTCCAGTGAATATCTAATCTGAACATTCTAAACTCTTCTACTCTTCTGGAACTTTTTCTGTTTACCTCCAGGGAACTCTCTCTAATGTGTGATAAACTCCTACTCATCCTCTGAAACCCAACATACGTCCTTTTCCAGGATGCCTTTCCTTATCCTCCTCTTAGCTTTCACATATATTTTTTCAATCTTTGTGCTAACTTTGTGCTTATACATATTTTTATTTTTCCATTGATCACATGCTCCTTTTATGACATTTTCTTTTTTAAAAAAATTCAATTTAGTTTTATTTTTTTCAGTGTTCTAAAATTCATTGTTTATGCACCACACCCAGTGCTCCATGCAATACATGCCCTCCATAATACCCACCACTAGGCTCACCTCCCCCACCAAACCCCCCCAAAACCCTCAGTTTGTTTCTCAGTGTCCACAGTCTCTCATGGTTTGTCTCCCTCTCCAATTTCCCCCAACTCACTTCTCTCCATCTCCCACTGACTTCTGTGTTATTCCTTATGCTCCACAAGTAAGTGAAACCATATGATAATTGACTCTCTGCTTGACTTATTTCTCTCACCATAATCTCTTCCAGTCCCATCTATGCTGATACAAAATTTGGGTATTCATCCTTTCTGATGGAAGCATAATATTCCTTTGTATATATGGACCACATCTTCCTTATCCATTCATCCATTGAAGGGCATCTTGGTTCTTTCCTCAGTATGGTGACTGTGGCCATTGCTGCTACGAACATTGGGATATAGATGGCCCTTCATTTCACTACATCAGTATCTTTGGGGTAAATACCCAGAAGTGCAATTGCAGGGTCATAGGGAAGCTCTGTTTTTAATTTCTTAAGGAATCTCCACACTGTTTTCCAAAGTGGCTGCACCAACTTGCATTCCCACCAACAGTGTAAGAGGGTTCCCCTTTCTCCACATCCTCTCCAACACTTGTTGTTTACTGTCTTGTTAATTTTGGCCATTCTAACTGGTGTAAGGTGGTATCTCAATGTGGTTTTGATTTGAATTTCCCTGATGGCTAGTGATGATGAACATTTTTTCATGTGTCTGATAGCCATTTGTATGTCTTCTTTGGAGAAGTGTCTGTTCATGACTTTTGCCCTGTTTTTATGTGATTATCTGTTTTGTGCGTGTTGAGTTTGAGGAGTTCTTTATAGATCTTGGATATCAGCCCTTTGTCTTCGTGTCATTTGCAAATATCTTTTCCCATTCTGTGGGTTGCCTCTTTGTTTTATTGACTATTTCCTTTGCTGTGCAGAAGCTTTTGATCTTGATGAAGTCCCCAAAGTCCATTTTCGTTTTTGTTTCCTTTGTCTTTGCAGACAAGTCTTGCAAGAAGCTGCTGTGGCCAATGTTGAAGAGGTGATTGCCTATGTTCTCCTCTAGGATTTTGATAGATTCCTGCCTCACGTTGAGCTCTTTTATCCATTTCGAGTTTGTCTTTGTGTATGGTGTAGGAGAATGGTCGAGTTTCATTCTTCTACACATAGCTGTCCAATTTTCCCAGCAGCATTTATTGAAGAGACTGTCTTTTTTCCACTGTATACTTTTTCCTGCTTTATGCAGATTACTTGACCATAGCGTTGAGGGTCTGTATCTGGTCTGTATCTCTACTCTACTCTCTACTCTGTTCCATGTGTCTGTTTTTGTGCCAGTACCATGCTGTCTTGGTGATCACAGCTTTGTAGTAAAGCTTGAAATCCGGTAATAGGATGCCCCGGTTTTGTTTTTCTTTTTCTACATCTCCTTGGTGATTCGGGGTCTCTTCTGGTTCCACACACATTTTAGGATTATTTGTTCCAGCACTTTGAAAAATGCCTGTGGAATTTTGATTGGGATGGCATTGAAAGTATAGATGGCTCTAGGCAGTGTAGACATTTTAACAATGTTTATTCTTCCGATCGATGAACATGGAATGGTCTTCCATCTTTCTGTATATTCTTCAATTTCTTTCATGAGCATTCTGTAGTTCTTCAAGTGCAGATCCTTTACCTCTTTGGGTAGGTTTATTGCCAGGTATCTTATGGTTCTTGGTGCTATAGTAAATGGAATCGATTCTCTAATTTCCCTTTCTGTATTTTCATTGTTAGTGTATAAGAAAGCCACTGATTTCTGTACATTGACTTTGTATCCTGCCACGTTACTGAAATGCTATATGAGTTCTAATAATTTGGGGGTGGAGTCTTTTGGGTTTTCCATATAAAGTATCATGTCATCTGCGAAGAGAGAGAGTTTGACTTCTTCCTTGCCAATTTGGATACCTTTTATTTCTGTTTGTTGTCTGATTGCTGTTGCTAGGACTTCTAATACTATGTTGAACAAGAGTGGTGAGAGTGGCATCCTTGTCGTGTTCCTGACCTCAAAGGGAAGGCTGTCAGCTTTTCCCCATTGAGGATGATAATTGCTGTGGGTTTTTCACAGATCGATTTTATAAAGTTGAGGAATGTTCCCTCTATCCCTATCTTTGAAGGGTTTTTGGTCAGGAACAAATGCTGTATTCTGTCAAATGCTTTTTCTGCATCCATTAAGCGGACCATGTGGTTCTTCTCTCTTCTCTCGATTGATTTGCTAATGATGAACCACCTTTTCATCCCATGGATAAATCTCAGCTGGTCGTGGTGGATAATCTTTTTAATGTACTTTCCCCATATAGCATGTGAATTCTAGGAAGACATGAACTTCATCTTATTTATTTCTGCATTTTGGGGTTAAAGTTTACAATACAAATTTTCACAAAATATGCTGCTGCTTTTGTTTGCTATAATTGCTCTTATCTAGCTCTGGGTACCCCAGTTCAGCAGCTAGTGGGAGCCTGAGTGTGATAGGAAGCCCTTCGATTGCCTATTAGAGGTAACTCAACTTTCTCTGGTTTAACAAGTGTTTCTTCATGATCCATTTAGTTTTTGTGATTGGGCTTTAGGGAAATTGGTAAAATGAAATAGCTCATCAGTTCAAAGCATAATTTCCTTGTTAGGACTCTTTCTTTTTTTCTCCAAATGGCATATTTGTTCTGAGAGAAAATTGAATTGTTTAATGCAGTGTGGAGGTAGACTTCTGGTGTTGGGCTACCATCTCTATTCTCGGTGTCTTTTTGGGATTAGCTTTATCAGTGCCTGGTTTTCGTTAGCTGGTATCCACAAGAGTGTGGGTAGATTTCACTTAGTCTACTTGGGTTTCCTGCTTGGCTCTCCTCTTGACATCTGTAGTCCCTTCCACGTGTGTGGGTTTTTCTGGGTTCTGTGGTTTATCTCTCCCAGTACTGGATCCTTCAGATTTCTCAACACCACGGCTTCCCGGGAACCCATCTGGGCCATGGGAACTCCAGGATCTCCTACATGTCAAGTATTGTCATGGCAGATAAGGATGTTCACTTCCATTTGCTTATGTCTAATCTCTCCATGGTTGAGAGAGGCTGCTCTGAAATGATAGGAGAATTTTAAGAGAAAGAACAACTTTAGTCTGTTAGATCCCAGCAAAAGGAATGACGATTCAAAAAATCATTGTCATAAGAGAACTGACAGAACCAAGAAAAATGGAGCAAATTTTGCTATTCTTGTTGGCAGAAAAGGAGCATTCAGTTAGCCTGTGCTAAGATACAGAACCTGGCTACTGTGGTTATGTCAGATTGGAGACCTGATCTAGAATTACTGAAGTATAATAACAGGAAACAACTATTGTGTTTCAGTATAATAAATATAATAGAAAAAACCGAAGGAAGGTGATTGGTTTTCAGCTATAAACATTTCAGTAACTCTGAGGGTGTTTGGGATTCATATCCTCAAGAAACAGAGAGAGATTATCAAACTTTGTATAATAATTTCTATTATTAGTTCCCAGTAAAAACTGCTATTGGACAATTAAGGTTGCTGCTATTAAGATTAGTCAATGGAACTGCTTCCATGTCATTGTGTAGTCCTTGGGGAACTGAAGGTGAGTAACTGAATGTAATTCCTCATACCTCTTCCAGTAAAACACTGCCTGTGAAACAATAGAATCCAGTAAGTAGTGGGTTGCAAATTTAGGCAGTGAATAATATTTGGTCCGCTCAGAGATCATTTCACTTGGCATCACTTGCTTTTACTCTTCTGCTGAAAACCTCTAAAAAGTTTTGAGAAGGTATGAATATAAAAATTATAATGCAAGAATTCCCAGCAGGCTGACTTATTTGCTGAAACACTTATGACCAGCAGGTGTCAGGGGAATATGACATCAAAAGTGTTTTTCTCTCAGCTAAAGCAATCTTTCACACCAAGGTATAAAATGTTATCAAGATTCAGACAGGAAAATGCTGAAGCAGTCTGTTATTTCTCTCCTTCATCTTTAAGTTATTTTAGGCATTTTATTTTTTGTTTCTTTTTGTTGGTGACAAGTCAGCCCTTATTTACTCTTTAGTTCTTTGAATTATTCACTTTTAAATGAATGAAAACATATTTATTATATTGTTAGTTAATTATAAATTCTCTGATTATTCTCTTTCTGAAATTCTTTTTTTTGTTTTTTTTAATCTTAAATCATTTTTTAATAAAATTTTTTATTTCATTTTTTTCCAGCATAACAGAATTCATAGTTTTACACCACACCCAGTGCTCCATGCAGTGCGTGCCCTCCATAATACCCACCACCTGGCTCCCCCAACCTCAAACCTCCCGCCCCTTCAAAGCCCTCAGATTGTTTTTCAGAGTCCATAGTCTCTCATGGTTCCTTTCCCCCGCAATTTCCCTCAACTCCCTTCTCTCCATCTCCCCATGTCCTCCATGTTATTTGTTATGCTCTGCAAATAAGTGAAACCATTCCATTTGCGATATTTGGAAAATTTTCATGAAGAATGTGTTCGACAATATCTTCTAGACTTCTTTCTTTCTCCTCCCCTTCAGGTATTCCAATAGTTCTGACATTGGAACGTTTCATGGCATCATTTATTTCCCTGATTCTGTTTTCATGGCTTCTAAGCTGTTTGTTCCAGGCTTCCTCCTGATCCTTTCTCTCTATCTGTTTGTCTTCCAGATCACTAATTCTATTTTCTGTCTCAGTTACCCTAGCTTTTAGAGAATTTAGATTAGATTGGAACTCATTGAGAGCCTTGTGAATATCATCCCTGGTGGCTTTCAGTTTTGCCCTAATATTGTGAACATCATCCCTGGTGGCTTTCAGTTCTGCCCTAATCAATTCCATTTGGTCGTCCATGGCTTTCTCCAACCTAGCTATTGCCTGGATAATTGTTAGCCTGAATTCCGTTTCCGACATAAATGTCTATATCGGTAGCCATTAGCTCTGTTGCAGAGGGCCCATCCTCTGAATTTTTCTTCTGCTGGGCATTCCTCCTCCTAGTCATTTTGGTAAGAGATGGCTGAACGGTTGTAGCTGGATATATCGACCTTGGTGCAGTGAAGGTGCACCCTGGAATGCTTCTGAGCAATCAAGGGTCCCCACACAAATGAAAGCAAAAAAGAAAGAGAGAAAGAAGAAAAATGAGAGAGAGAGAAAGAGAGAGAGAGAGAGAGAGAGAGGAAAAAGAAAGAAGGATAAAAGAGAAGGCTCAGCCCAAATGGGCCCCAAGATAAGGTTTGTGAAGTATACAAACAAAAACATACAAACAAAAAAGACTGCCCACTGGCGTCTTCTGCCCCCGTAGAGATCCAGACGTGTATAATTCTGATCTCAGGCTGATTTCATGGGTGATCGGAGTTCCTTGGTAGGTAATCAGCTCACTTTAGGGGACAGGTTGAAAGGGAGCCTCCTCCTAGTTCCCCGCCCTCTTGTCTCCTCCCTGTGCTTACTTTTCTTAGGAGGGGTTATTCCTTCTCTTTGTTTTTCAATTGTATGCACAAGTCTCTGTAAAATAAGGCACCAGTTGTGATAAAGATGCTAGTCCTCCCCAAGTATCTGTGTTGTCTTCTTATTCCTGAGCCCCAAGGTAGACCACATTTTTCTGGTCCCCCTTGCATGTAGGTGTAGCACTGTGAACGTCTGGGCAATGGTGAGGGAGCAGGAATGATAGGATCATTTCCAGGCTGGTGTAGAGAACTTCTCAGGTGCAATTCTCTTTTTTTCCCTGGCTAACAGGACTCTAGGGAACCACACAAAGATGTGGCCTCTGGCAGGAAGGACCCTTGTCCCTGAATTGTGAGCATAGGACAGAGCCTCCCCTCCCCTTTGTTATTATCTATATTGGATTATGATATGTGATTATATGAACCAGATGGAATCCTGGTGAGTTGATTTCCCAAAGCAATATCACGATCAGTTTAAAGCATATGGACACATTTCTCACAATGGAGCTTAGTGATTTTTGGCAAACTTTGCAATAAAGTTTTTCTTTGGAAATAACCTCAAGAAAGGAAGGTGTTAGGGCAATGTGATAATTAATTTTATGGGTCAGCTTGGCTAAGCTATAGCACCCGGTTACTTAATTAAACACTAATCTAGCTGTTGCTGTGAAGGCATTTGTAGATGCAGTTAGTATCTATACTCAGCTTCAAGCAAAGGACATTAACCTGGATAATGTGGATGGGCCTCGCATCAGTCAGTTGAAGGCCTTCAAAGCAAAAGCTGGGGTTTTCAAAAGAAGAAATTCTGCCTTGAGCCTATGGCCGCAGCTCCTTCCTGAATTTCCAGCCTACTAACCTCCATGATTGCAGGAGCTAATTCCTTACAATAAATCTCTGTACACACACACACACTCACACACACACACAAGGTTCTGTTTTTCTGGAGAATTCTGGCTGTTACAGGTAGACAACCATTTTTGTATTCTTTTATTTATGTCTCAGGAATGGTAATTGCTAGCACAATGTTTTGAACATGAGGAGTTTTCTAAAACATATGTTAACCATTATTAAATATGGTTAAATATATCAATGAGTAACCAACTGGAGATTCAACTACTATGAAAGTTACTATTGAGGGTTGGAAGTAAAAAGTGTAAGTTCAACCATATGATGATATGATAGTAAAATTCTCTAAAAATAAATAAGAACACTCATACATTCATGCTTTTCTTTTGCCTTAAGAAATAAAATGACCTAGTTCCCCCTCCCCCTATAAACTTGAAGGAATGTTGCTATCTAGGCCTCTAATAGTTTCCAGTTTCTCAGCAAGTTAAGATACAAGTTTGCTCTTCATTTCTGCAGTAAGTATATTTCATGTATAAAACTTGTTGGTGCCCTCCGGTGGACAGAACTCAAAAAATAAAAAGCATATAAATCTATAATAGTCCCCCCTTATCCAGGGTTTTGCTTTGCAGTTTTAGTTACCTGTGGTCTGCCACTGTTGGGAAGCAGATGATTCACTCTCCTCCTGACAAAACATCAAAAAGCCCATAGTAGCCCAACACTATGTCACATTGCCTGGGTCACTCACCTCACTGCCTCTCATAGCATAGGCATTTTTTTCATCTCACATCATCATAAGAAGGGTGGATACACTACAATAAGATATTTTGAGAGAGATCACATTCACATAACTTTTACTACAGTGTATCGTTATAATTTTCCATTTTATTATTATTGTGGTTAATCTTTTACTGTGGCTCATTTATAAATTAAACTTTATTGTAGGTATGTATGTATAGGAAAAAACAGAGTTATGTGTAGGTTTCAGTGCTATTCGTGGATTCAAGTATGGAGGCTTTTGGAATGCTTCCCCCATGGATAAGTGGGAAGGTCCTACTGTATAGAGAGCAGTCTGCTATTTTAGTATGTTCTCAAAGTTCCTTTCTAAATTTGGGCATCTTAATGCATTTTTTTTTCACAGAAGAAGAGAGATTAGCATCTCAGATCTGTTTATAAATTCCTATTATAAAACATGAAATATGGCACCCAAAGTAATAGAGCCTACAAAAAGTGAGACAATGATTCCATGAGAAGTGTTGAAAACTATCACTTGGGAATCCATTGCCATCTCTCCTGCTGTGGTCTTGACTATTATGGAAGACTGCCTGGATCCCTCTTTGAGGTATTTCCATGGACAGGGACATATATGTTTTGGTGGAGGGACATAGCTGAAGGTTTTTAGGAATGGAGCTTGGTAGAGGGGTGGTGGGTTGTGGAAAGAAGTGAAGCAGAGCTCAGCTTTGAGGAGTGGGATAAGAAGACAAGATTGAGAGAAATACGTGATCTTGGAACTAAGGTACATAATGGGGTTGGAGGAACAAGAGTGATTTCAAAGACAGGGAGAGGGCAGTAAAGAACAATGGTAAGGACTGTGGTGCGTGGAAGCTGGCTTGTACCCACTTGAAAGACCTGATGGTTAAGTTTTCAAGAATTCTTGGGGCTCCTGGTTGGCGCAGTCAGTTAAGCATCTGCTTTCCTGCTCATATCATGATCCTAGGGTCCTGGGATCTAATCCTGCATCGGTCTGTTCATTCAGGAGACTGCTTCTCCCTCTCTCTCTGCCTACCCATCTCCCTGATTGTGCTCTCTCTCTCTGTGCCATATAAATAAATAGATAAAATCTTAAAAAAAAGTTTTCTACAATTCTTATGAGCCAGTTGTTGAGCCCAGACATTATTAAAAATTGAACCATACTAGGTATTTACCCCAAAGGTACATATGTGGTGAAAAGAAGGGCCATTTGTACCCGAATGTTTATAGCAGCAATGGCCACGGTCACCAAACTGTGGAAAGAACCAAGATGCCCTTCAATGGACGAATGGATAAGGAAGATGTGGTCCATATACACTATGGAGTATTATGCCTCCATCAGAATGAACACCCAACTTTTTTTTGTTTTGTTTTTTGTTTTTTTGGGGGGATTTTTTTTATTTCATTTCTTTTCAGCATAACAGAATTCATAGTTTTACAACACACCCAGTGCTCCATGCAATGCCTGCCCTCCATAATGCCCACCAAGTGACTCCCCCAACCTCCCACCCCCAGGCCCTTCAAAACCCTCAGGTTGTTTTTCAGAGTCCATAGTCTCTCATGGTTCTTCTCCCCCGCCAATTTCCCTCAACTCCCTTCTCCTCTCCATCTCCCCATGTCCTCCGTGTTATTTGTTATGCTCCACAAATAAGTGAAACCATATGATAATTGACTCTCTCTGCTTGACTTATTTCACTCAGCATAATCTCTTCCAGTCCCGTCCATGTTGCTACAAAAGTCTGGTATTCATCCTTTCTGATGGAGGCATAAT
>PISX010016410.1:0-46229 GCA_004024625.1 Mellivora capensis
TGTCTATGTCGGTAGCCATTAGCTCCGTTGCAGAGGGCCCATCCTCTGAATTTTTCTTCTGCTGGGCATTCCTCCTCCTAGTCATTTTGGTGAGAGATGGCTGAATGGTTGTAGCTGGATGTATTGACCTTGGTGCAGTGAAGGTGCACCCTGGAATGCTTCTGAGCAATTAAGGTTCCGCACCCAAATGAAAGAAAAAAAAGAAAGAGAGAAAGCAGAAAAAAGAGAGAAAGAGAGAGAGAGAGAGACAGGAAAAAGAAAGAAGGATAAAAGAGAAGGCTCAGCCCAAATGGGCCCCAAGGTAAGGTTTGTGAAGTATACAAACAAAAACAGACAAACAAAAAAGACTGCCCACTGGTGTCTTCTGCCCCTGTAGAGATCCTGACATGTAGAATTCTGATCTCAGGCTGATTTCATGGGTGATCGGAGTTCCTGGCTGGCTCAGTTGGTAGAGCATGTAACTCTTGATCTCAGAGTTGTGAGTTTGAGCCCCACGTTGTATGTAGAGATTACCCCAGGCACTCCAGTCTCCCCAGATTGCCACATGTTCACCAATCCAGAGCTCTCCAAACACAGTCCTCTTGTGGGTGTTATGGAAGGTTCATGGACTAATTCACTGGCCTTGGCAATAGAGCCTGAAGATAATTTTTTAATCCACTTCTATACCTTTGAATTTGGACACTGTTTTTAACAATAAAGCTATCTTGGTGAATTACCATCTCATGCCTGAATTTAAATGCAATCTGATCTACATAACCGATCACGTTGATCTTGCCTGTTGAAATCCTCCCTGTGTTTTTCTCTGATGATAATCCCCAGACCAGGTCATCTCTCTTTCCTCTCCCTTCCTATTGTCCTTTGGGTTTGCTTATAATATGTCCAACATAGCCACCAGCATACAATGATTTATATATGGAATAATATTATTTCTTCCTGTAGTTCAACTGAACTTTTCTCTACCAAATTCCCCTTCCCATTCATTAATGGGTCTGTTAAATAAGTCCTTGCCAGATGCCGTACATTGGCAGTTAGTATCATGACTCACCATAGGCATATTTTGATACTTAAGACTCAATTCTTTTATGTAATAAAAGCTTCCACCTCAAACATTGGTCCAGCTCATTTCCTCCTTCCGACAACAGAGGCTAATGCACTGACAGCCACTTCCTTTTAAAGAGGGAGAGATGGGGAATGGTCTGGCTCTGAGAAAATTTCTCCTCTTTCTTTCTCCTGGACAGTAATCCTTCCAGTGTTGGAGACTACAAGGGACAGAGGGCAGCAGCAGAAATGCACTTTCTTGACCTTACTGAAGGAGGGTTGTCCCTGGCCTAAGTCTCCTTCTGGCAAACTTAGTCTCATAACCGCTCTTTGTTCTAATGTGGAAGTCTATGGCAAGGTCTTCATGGGAAGGCAACCCATACAGTTACCCAT
The DNA here is from genome assembly GCA_004024625.1 of Mellivora capensis. Classification (NCBI taxonomy): domain Eukaryota; kingdom Metazoa; phylum Chordata; class Mammalia; order Carnivora; family Mustelidae; genus Mellivora; species Mellivora capensis. The sequence goes on from PISX010016410.1 coordinate 1,432, forward strand.
GGCTCTACTTAGAAGGGCCTTTCACTTAATTAAATATTGCTGTTACCATTTTGAAATTCTCCATTTTTTGAACAAGAAGAGGCCCATATTTTCATTTTCATTGGGCCCTGTGAACTATATAACTGGTCTTTTCTCTGTTTAGGTGTTAGTCTTGCTTTTCTATGAATGTTATTTCAGCTTTATTGAAGAAATTATGTTATATTATGTTTGGTGCACTTATTTTATTAAGGAAACCCCAAAGGGGGAAACCTTTTCCTTTGCCTATGCCAGCCATAATGCTCCATTACTCTGAGCTGGGCATGCTGTTTCTTGCCTTGGGTAGTCCTGAGGCCCCTATCACTCAGAATTAGAATTCTTCTTCACATTAGCTACTAGAACTAAATGATATAATCTTCTATGACTTCTAAGGATCCCTAAGAACTTGGATAGATAGGGGTTGTCTCCATTCTCTTTCCAAACATAATGTAACATAATTTCCTCATTTTAATAAGAAATAGGAAATTTAATCAACACAAATAAGTGTTTAGGGATTGAAAGATTTTTATTATGGCAATTTTAGCATATTATTTTAATTTCTTGCTAGTTTTATGTCAAAAATCATGCTAGTGCTCTATTAACCATAATTATTTAATAAGCTATGAGATGACAAATGGCTTAGTTCTTCTTTTATTTAGTTGAAAATGAAGAATCAAAATACTGTAACTCGGAAATATACTTTTTAGCTGTTCGTTAGATTCATTCGCTTTTTTAACTTCCTCAGATATATTTAAATGTGTCCCTTTGTTTGATATCCCAGAGGCATTGGTACCAAAAGCAGTGTGTCATAGTAAGACACAGGGTAGCTTAAAGATACGCTTTTCTTTTGTAAACCTGGAAAAGGTAATTTGGTATACTGCTGAGTAAAATCACACTGCCATATAAAGCAAAAACTTAAATGGTAAGATATTTTGGAAGATCCCATGACTATTTGATTCAAGATGAAATTAATATCTAGTGACAATCTTTTACATCAAGACAGAGGGATTCCAAGATAAACAAGATACATTCCCAGGCTCCTGGGTGGCTCAGTGGGTTAAGCCTCTGCCTTCAGCTCAGGTCATGATCTCAGGGTCCTGGGATCTAGGCCCGCATCGGGCTCTCTGCTTGGCGGGGAGTCTGCTTCCCCCTCTCTCTCCCTGCCTACTTGTGATCTCTGGCTGTCAAATAAATAAATTTTTAAAAAACCTTAAAGAAAACAAGATACATTCCCTGCATTCCTAGGACTTAAAGTTTAATGGCAGAAGTTCACTTTTTAACCCAGACTTTCTATGTTACCATGAGGTTCAAAGGAAGGGTGTTGTAAAACACTGTCTAAAACAATTGGTGTTGCAAAGTGGAGAGGCAGATGGATACAGAACACAATGAAAGTCACCTTTGGTTGTCACACCACCTTAAAAAGTCAGAGCACCTCAAAAAATAGATCTTAGAAATCATAAAAATAAAGTTATAGCACCTTCATAAACCTATGTGAGCATTTTACTTCTCATTCTCAATTTACAAATGATGGCATCCAGCTCAGACCTAAGAAAGATAAATGGTTTTCCCAAGGTCCCTCAGTAAAATGGACTCTACTGTTTTTCCATATCCAGAATTCAGTTGTCCTCCATTTATTAATGACACCCTAACTTTGCTTTGAAGAATTAGTCTTCCCACGCTGACTATAATCTTATGGTCACTGCTCTCCTCAGCTAAGCACAGGTATGCATCCCTAGCTAAGACAAGGCAACCTCTTCCTATAATTGATAATGGTTGGAAATAACTCTTCTCTCTAGTTTTCCTAAGGCAACTCTATTATTCTTGATATTTAAGTGTTTGGGCTAAGAATGACCATAAACTATTTACAGTTCCTCCAAATAAAAAGTAGCTCTTTTCCACTCTTTGAATCTGGCTGCCTTGTGATTTGTTTTGACCCACAGAATGTGGCTGAAATGATGTTGTATGAGGTATAAACCTAGTCACCACAGAACTCAGTAGCTTCCAGTGTCACTGTTTTGGAATGCTATTGCCTTAAGAAGAAACACAGGGTTTTGTCCTTGAGGATAAAAAAGTACATGTAGAGCGAAGCCCAGCTGATAGCCACCACCAACTCCAGACATGTGATTGAGGCCATGTTTTACTTAATCTACTCAACAGTTAACTGCAGCCACATAGGAGACCTCAGACAAGTCGAGGAAAAGTGAAAAATACTAATGAACAGCTAACACATCCATTTCCAAGTTGGCTTATTTCCAATTCTCACTTTCAACTATATGAAAGAAGAACCTAATCAAGTTGTCATCTGATAGATCATTAAATATGGGTAGCCGATAGATCATTAGTATGATTTTTGGCATATAACGAGATTATTATTTAAATTATTATTTAAATAATTTGAGTGCAGCCCAAATTATGGACTCCTAGAATCATGGACAAATAAAATGTTGTAAGTCACTATGTTTTGGTACTGTTTCTGCCATGTTCAAAATGTTCTCCAAATATTCTTTTCCCTCTATAATCTGTTATACTTCTTCAACAAATTTCTTTTTTGGCTAGGAAGCCAGAGTCAGATTTTCTTGCTTACGATAAAATAACCCTTAAGGCACACTTGGATTAAAAGGAATAACCTCCTAGTTTTCCCAGCTGACAACCCAGGATTCTTTTTCACATATTTTCTGTTGACTTCCAAAAAATTCACAAGTTTTGCAGAAATCAAGTACATATAACCTGAAGTGCTTTGGAGATAAAGTCTGTCAGAATCAAAAGAGGAACAAATTAACATAACTTAGAGATACACTATGATAGTCCTATGTCAACGTGATCACTCTAGGACTCTTTAATTTTCCCTGGAGCTGGCACTCCATGATTTTTTGAGGAATCCCATATGGAACAAATGTAGATGAAAATGTGATGCCTAAGAGAGGTTAATAAATTAGAAATACTATGCTGCTAACATATCTACAAAACAACTCTTACATGACTTCTGTGCATCTTTTTTCCTACAACTGCAGGAAAATTTGGGTTATGCTATAGATGATCTTGTTACCTAGAAGTGAGAAGCCACTAGGCTATACAATCCTAAAGGGAGAGTAGAGTTTAATCAGCAGTGACTCTCTCTATAGGACAAGTTCCATGTCAGCCCAGAACATATCTCTTTCATGGATCACTTTCTCTCACATACCTCGCACAAGCGTGAGCACATAAAATGTATGTGTTGAATAAATGAGCTGACGAATTAATCATGTACCTCATCTCATATAACAGGCACACTGCTTGGTATAGTTGGAAAAATTCAATTTTTTACCATAAATAAATGAAAGAAGAAATGAAGGAGAATGAAGAAAAAAAATTGTATGTCATTGGGGCAAGGGGAATTGGGGACGATGTAGCATGTAGAATAAGAAATTGTTCTCTCCTCTAGAAGAACTGAGGAGCCTTTGTGAACCATGGCAAGAACGGTATCTGACTTGGCATGCATAGTTTGCTAACAAGTTGTCCCTTACATTCATGCAAAATAGCCTTTCCAGACATGATTAAGCAAACTATAGAATAAAATCCGTGGGAAAAAATCTCCAAAGACAGAAAATCCAAGTTTCTGGTTAAGCAGAGAAAACAGCTGTACTCATTTTTCTCTACCGAAAAGCCACCACTAAATTTGTATTAACAGTTTTCCCAATGTCTTGCTGTAGCTCTTAATGGACTACATAATAAGGAAAACACCTTAGGTGTTTGCACGGGATGTGCAAGTGAAGAGAGGGGTTAGACTAGATTATTTAAATGGTTAAAGCTCCAGTATTTGAAGTTAAAATTGCTTATCTAAAGGGGATATGGGGGCTTAGAGCAACCAAGAGAATTCGGTGACCTCTGCTCGTGCTCCTAAGATAATAAGCAATGTCTTTTTTCACAATTTTGCAAATTTCCAGCTCCTCCGTCTTTAAAGTGCTTTGCCAAATGCAGGACACAGTTCAAGTCCATAATGCAAATACTGATTGTGCATATTTATATCTCACATTCTTCATATGCGTTTAGTCCCTCAATTTCCATGAGTTACATTACATTTTTTTTCCCTAGGGAAATGCTGCAAAGCATAGGTGTCTTTTTGACTAAAAGCATAGGCTTTCATTTAAGGTGCTCATGGGCTAACTTTTCATTTTATACTGCTTTTCTAAGACTTTACCCTGAGACATTTTCCCCAAGATATTATGTATTCCCCTAAGACATTATTTTTTGTTCATACATGCCCTTCACATCTAGCCTTTATGGTGAAATATATACATTCAAGTCCTGAGAAACCATCTACAAAATATAATTTAACATGTAACTGATGTGCCCCAAACGGGATCTCTCTGCATCTGACACCATTGATAGCTGTATTTCATTTTAGTTTTTCAATCAATTACTCCTTCTTTGCAGCAGCTTGTCACACCTAGTCTCTCTTCTTCTAGGAGCTAATTCAAAATGTCGTGGAGTCAAGGTAATAAGGAACATTTTAAGTTTTTTAATTAAATCTAGGAGACAGCTTTGGGTACAGTAAAATCTGTCAAAATACTATTTAAAATTATCCCCCCTATATCCTCAAATCTGTTGTAAAATTGGAAGTCGATATTTCATAATCTTCTCAAAGATCCTCCAAATTTCAAATTCATCATGAGTGAGACCATCGAATTCCTACCAAGGAAAAAGAATAAAAATTGGAGTGTGTATAGCTGAAATATTTAGATAATCTAAACACAATATTTTTTACATCTAGACCTAGACATTTGTAGGTTTTTTTAGTTCTTAAACATTTCAAATATTCAAAAAAGTTATAGAGGGTTAAAAAAAAATCTTTGAACAGAACCACAAGTTTCATCAAACCCTAACATTTCTCAAAATTGCTTCAGATTTTTAAGAAGGTTATAAATATAACCCTCTCTGATCTCATGCTCCTTTCTCCCTCCCAATGAACACAATTCTCCTAAAATTTTATGTGAACAGTTACCTTTCTTTTGTTACACTCCTATTATTCAAAAGATTATGCAAAAAATATTTCCTGAGTGCTTACAGAATGATGTTTTAGGTCCTAAGCAGTACGTAAAACATAGTTACCAATTAAATTTATTTTAATATTTTGTATTAATATATTAGACATATAATTTTGTACCCTCCTGTTTTCATTAGCATATGTTTTTGAGATAAATGCATGTCAATACATACTCCTCTATTTCATTTCTCTTGACTGCTGGTATGTGAATATAGGACTATTCATATATTCTCCTGTTGATAAACAGTTATCTCCAAAGTTTTGCTATTAATAATGCTATAATAAAAACTATTTTTTTTACTTTACATTTTTCCTTGCACACATGTGCTTAAGAGGTTATATATCTTGACCCAGAATGGATAAAGAATATATATCCCTTAATATCTACTAGACACTGTCAATGTGCTCTCCTTAATAAATGTAAGAATTTATTTTTACACAGGTAGCATATAAGCATTCCTCAACAAAATTGACTAGACTTTGAACTTTTTGACTGATTATAAAATGGTATCTAATTACTGTTTTAACTTGTGTTTTGCTCATTACTAGCAAGAATGAACATAGGTTACACATAAAATACATTAATTTTTAAAAATATTTTATTTATTTATTTATTTGAGAGAGAGATTGAGCGAATAAGTAGGGGGAAGGCAGAGGGAGAAACAGATTCTGGGCAGAACAGGGATCCCGACATGGGACTCAATCCCAGGACCCTGGATCGTGACCTGAGCCGAAGGCAGACACTTAACTGACTGAGCCACCCAGGTGTCCCATAAAATATATTGCTGCCTTTTCAGTTTTCTTTGTTTGAAATGCCTTTGTGGCTACTTTGCCATTTTCTTTAGATGTGTTAATTTTGGTTTTGTTTTTTTTAGGAATTCCTTATATAGTTTAAGTATAATTCCTTTATGTACAGCATATGTGGAAAATATCTTCTCCTTATTTGATATTTGTATATTAATTTGATATTTATTAATTTTACTTACGGTGTCTGTTGAGTAGAAAATTTAATATTAATTTAGTCAAATCTATCAAACTTTTTCTTTTTGTTTTTTGAAGCAAAAATATGTTAAATACATATTTTCATACCTAAGGCTTACTAAAATAGTATCTTAAATTGTCTCCTAAAGATTTTGACATTTAGAATTTGACATGTGGATTTTTAATATATCTGAAATTTGATTTTGTGAAGGATGCTGACTCAGCATAATCTATTACGTATTCCCTTTTTTCTTACCAATACTTAAGTGGCCCTCTTACATTTCAAGTTTCCAGATATATAGGTATGTCATTTTCCATTTTCTGATCTCTCCAGTCTTTTGTTTAATCTATATTTGTCTCTGCATCAATAGCATATCACCTTAATTAGATTCACTTTTTGATACCTCTTATGTCTAGTAGGGTAAATTTCCTAACCTTTTTCGCCAATGCTTTTTTTGGCAGCTATCCCTTCCTTCTCACATATGAAATTTGGAATTGATTTGTAGAAGTTACAAAATAACTGGTTGCAATAGGAGACTTTTTGAATTTATAAATTCACTTTGGAAATTTGATATACTGACAATATTGAGACTTCTTATTCATAAACATTATTTACCTCGTTTTTTGTTTAGCTCCTCCTTAATGTCTCGGAAAAGAGCTTTGTGATTTTCTTCATAAGGAGTTTGCATATTTATTACTAGATTTATTCTAGTAACTTTTCAGTAAAAAAAAAAAAATCCTATTTTGGGGGAAGAGTTTGCTTTTTGTTGTTGTTATTATTGTTTTGTTTAGTTTTGTTTTTGCTATCATTGCTTTTGTTGCACTCACATACATGTATTAATTATCTTATTATCGTGGACCACTCATAGACAATCATGACATCATTTTTTTCCTTTTTCCTTTTAATTCTTACAGTTCTACTCCTTTTTCTTACTTAATTTTCCTGCCCAAGACTTCCAAAACATATAGAATGAAAGTAGTATCAGAAAGCATCTTTGTCTTTTTCTTGAATTTAATGAAAAAGCTTCTAATGTTCCTCCATGAACTTTATGTGTGCCTAATATTCTTTAAAATAGATACATAGATAATATTTAACAGATTATAAAAGACTCCTTATTTCTTAATTCTCTAAGTCTTATTCTATTTTTGAAACTTCTGTTTTATCTATGCACATATCTATCTGTTACACCTCCGTTCTGTCATTAAACGTTGCATTAAGTGAACCATAACACAAACTCAATCCTGAATTTATCTATGAAAACCCCAATTCCAGGAATTATAATTACTGCTGGTACATCATAAAAAGAGGTGTAATCTTAGTTATCCATTGCCCACCACAATGCTGAGAATATGGCTAACTGACTTAAAGAAAGTGCCTGATAATCTGAAGACTTAAGTAAATATGGTCTTTATCATTATTAGAGCAGTTTTGTTATCTTCAGTATTATCCGTACAGTTCTGTGATATATTTGCTTCCAAGAATGTCTCTTGCCTTATGTAGGAGCTTCTGTGAAGAATAGGCAAATACTTTTTTTCTAGCTTAGAATTCGTGTCCAAATAAGAAAGCATTGAAACAATAATGACTGAAAACTTAATTCACTAGGAAAACAATGATGCATCTCTGTTACTCAAAGGACTTAGAATTAGTAGGTTAGCATCAACTAATACCTATCATTTATTATATAAGTAACTCAAAGAATGTGACTATTGGCATTATGAAAAACCTGGTAAAAACTGTCATTATAGAACTATTTCTTGTCTTCTTATAAACAATAGTAACAGTGCAGGAGTCTTTTTTTCTTAGTCAAGCTAAGATGTTAATTTATATCTTATTAATAAAGGGGTAATTTTATTTCTTGAGCGAATAAAGGGATTCAATATTTCAGGTTAATGTCACTCTGCGATATTTCTTTTAGGAGACTCTTGCACACTGCAGAAGAAGCTCATTTGAGTAAACTGGGTATGTGAATGCCCTACAGAGCCATCATGAAAGAAGAGGTAATTTCCCTTTGCCCTTTTCCACTATTCTTTTTATTATAGCTTTATGGAATGTTGTAATATTCCTAAAGACAGAGAAAGATACTCTGAATAGCTTGAATTACTGAGCACATAAAGATTTAAAGGTTAGCCTTGAGGGACATTATTACACTTCAGGTCAATAATACCTACTAACATTTCCCTTCTCTACTGAGAATAAATAAAAGTTATATAATACTGAATTTTGCTCAAAAGAAAAGTTTCTAGAAAGTCTGTTTTGAGATTAGGAGCCTGGGAAAGAGTTCCTAGGGGAATTTCATATAAGGAGACCAAGAACATTTGGAAAGCCAGCAGTTTCCTATTCCATGTCTCTGGGTTTCATACAGAAAGAAGGTCCTGATAGGGCTCTTTGCTCCCGGTGAAACTTTTCAAAATACAGCGGCTGCCAGACTGGTTCCTGTTGCCTTTTGAAGGGATCCATTTTAGAACTTGCTATTGATAAAAGAGCTCATTTTATGAGCTTTTTTGAAAAATAGGTTTAATAAAAAGGAATGTTATTATAGTGCTGATGAGCTACTCTTGCCTGTATCCCAGAAGTTAGCAAACAAGCCAGGCAAGAGTAGCTCATCAGCACTATAATAACATATGTTGTTAGCCTAACAACAACATGACTTACCATATTAATCGTGAAGTCATGTCAGGCCCAACAGGAGTGAGGAAAGACACACCAGAAGGAGGATCCTGATGCTGTCCAGAGGTGCCAGCCCTGAGCAGGGGAAGAGTTAGAAACTCTGTCCCCACTCCCTTTGGCCACCAGCTGCAGACCATTCTAGTCTTCCATTTCCTCCTTGGTAGGGTACCTTTGTTGGATATCAAGCAGTTTGGAGACACTTGTCATGCTAAATCTTGATTATGTAACTGCACGAATGCAGTATTTGTTCAGGCTTTAGAATTCTCACATGTACCCCTGCTGTTAATATAGTAGTTCCATATGTGGCTGGAATTGCATGTTACATAGGGGCCCATGGGACAAATCTGGCCCACGGTCTGTTTTTGTCCTGCCTGTAAGCTGGGAATGGTTTTCACATCTTTAAAGATTTGCAAATATATATGCAAATATACACATATAAAAAAATATATATATATAAAGTATTGCAAATATATATTTAAATATTAAATATATGTAATACAAAAAAATTTTATGTGTATATACGACTTTAAATGAGAAAAAGTGTGTGACGGGTATCCTATGTGGTCCACAAAGTGCTAAAATATTTACTTTCTGGCCGTCTACAAGAAAAGTTTGATGACTCCTGCTAGGTAAGAACAGCCCAGTTACGCTAATTTATCCACTTATCTCTTATTGTTATTTGCCCAACTTGGAATAGTTAGGTTTTTAAAAAAAAAAAGATAAATCGATATATCTTTCTACTCTGTGGTTTATCTGTTTTGCTCCCCTTTTCATGTCCCTTCGTGAGCATGTAATAGACTATATATGTTTATTTCCTTTGCACTTTTTGCTTTTTAGTCTCCATCAAGAAATGTTTTAGGCCTGAGGTAATAGAACTATTTTCCTATATGGTTTTCTGAAAATTTTATATTTTGTTTTTCATGGCTAAGTCTTGAATCCACCTGGCAATGATACTCAGTTTTGGAATGAAGAAGGGCTTCGGATTCATTTTGGTCTTTTCTCTCTATGGTAACCAATTATCCTGAACCTTTCGTTGCTCTGCAAAGCCATCACTCTCATAAATCAATTTCTTATGTTCACATAGATTAGTTTCTGGACTTTCTGTTCAATTAGTCTGTGTATCCAATGCCAATACCAAAGTCTTTTAAGTAGTATTGCTCTATGGGAATATAAACAGGTATGGACATGTTAGAACATAATTTGATATTATCTAGTATATTTGAAAATTTGCCTATCATAAAACACAGCAATTCCATTCAATAAATGTATCCTAGGAAAGAAAACTTGTGTGTGTGTGTATGTGTATGTGTGCGCACATGTATATAGAAATAAATATATGGATATAAATGAAGCTTAAATAAAAATGTTTCTAGAAGTATTATTTGTTAAGAGAAGTATTATTTGTTAAGAAGAAATTGTAAACAACCTAAACCCTTATAATAGAAAAACAAATAATTTTTAAATAGTTGCATGCATCTTATATAAAGTATATTGAGTAAACTTAAGAAGAATGCATAGAGTATGCTTCTATTTATGTGAAGCATAGAGTATGCTTCTATTTATGTGAAGCATAAAATCATGCAAAACTAAATGATACCTTTTATAAAGATACATTGGTAAGCGTCTTAAACAAAAATGAAGCCAAAGGGCGCCTGGGTGGCTCAGTGGGTTAAGCCTCTGCCTTCGGCTCAGGTCATGATCTCAGGGTCCTATTCGAGCCCTGCATCGGGCTCTCTGCTCGGCAGGAAGCCTGCTTCCTCCTCTCTCTCTCTCTCTGCCTGCCTTTCTGCCTACTTGTGATCTCTCTGTGTCAAATAAATAAAAATAAGATCTTAAAAAAAAATGAAGACAAAAATGAAACCAAACAAACATTCAGGATTATGGTTACCTCTGCAGATGAGACAGTGCTACAGGTTCAGGAGATTCCAAAGGATTAGTAACATTCTACCGACTAGAAAATTTACATATATTTAAAAAGGACTCTAAGTAAATAAATAACCAAATAAATAGACAATAAATCTTTTATCGGTGGACAGATATGAAAGGCCACCAACTCCAAACCCAATGTATTCACTTTTACATTAGATTGATTTTACTGACATGTTAAAGTTTCATAAAGATTATTAAACTACCAAATATTTCTTTTTCAGAAAGCCAGTATAACATTATACTAAGTATCATCTCTTGTGTTGGTATCATACACCATGCACAATGGAAAAGGCTTCATAAACATCATCATTGATTGTAATATCAGATATGCAAGGAAGTATTATTATTATTATTATTATTATTTTTAAAGATTTATTTATTTTAGAGAAAGAAAGAGAGAGAGGGAGAGAAAGAAAGGGCATGCTTGAGTGAGGAAAGAGGACTGAGGGTGAGAGAGAGACAGAGACAGAGAGACAGACAGAAAATCTCAAGGAAATTCCCCACTGAGCATGGAGCCCTGTATAAGGAAGGGCTCGATCGCATGACCCCGAGATAATGACTTGAGCTGAAACCAAGAGGCAGACGCTCAACCAACTGAGCCATACAGGTGCTCTAAGACAGGTATTATTATATATGTTTATATACATTATATACTCAGAAAAATTAAGAATTTGTCCCAGGTATCACAGCTAAAAATGATGTAATTGTCTCCTAAACCTAAATTTATCTGGTCCTCAATAATGTGCTCCACACATTTCAAATATCTAATTCTGATGCATTATATGACACAAAGTGCAAGATGTACATAATATAAAATACTTAATTTGAAATATCAACAAAACTAGCCCATGGGCCAGGGGAATTTGAGAAAAAAAAATGGATTGAGATTAGAGTCCAGTCCTTGGCAATGTTTATTTTGATCTGGCCTTGGTTTGTTCCTTATAAAAGAATCCTTAATTATCTCTACTAGCTCAAGTAGAAATAAACACAATCTGAAATAATTACTGTTCGGTTGTAGATGATAACCTTGATTTGTAGTCATGTCAGCCTCTCTTTGAATTTCTTCTAATTACCAACTTAAATCTTAACTTAAATGGAGCTGAAAAAGTTCATCATTTCCATATTCCTGGTCTCTTTTGGCCATTCATGTTGATCGAAAACATGGTATAAACCCATACTGAAATATACAATCCGTGACGTTCTATATGGCTTCTTCTCAAGCTTTTCCTGGAGAAGTCTTGATGGTTGAGTGGTGGGCTCTAAATCCCATTCTCATAGAACATAATCCATGAGCAAAAGAGGGGAAAAGAGGGATGCGTGGGTGGCTCAGTCAGTTAAGTGTCCAACTCTTGGTTTCAGCTCAGGTCATGATCTCAGGGTCCTGGTACCAATCTCCAGGATGGGCTCTGCACTCAGAAGTGAGTCTGCTTAAGATTCTCTCCCTCTACTCCTCTCCTGACTCATGCTCTCTTTCAAATAGATAAATAAGTCTTTTAGTAAAAAAACAAAAACAAAAAAACATAGCAGGAAAGAAAGAGAATGGACCTATTTTCTTTTGATGCTCCTATGTGTCAGGTAATCTACCCAATCTTTCCCACTAGATACCTAACTTATCCCTCCCAACTCTGTAGGCCAACTACAATCACCTTATTCTTACACTTACAGGAAAAGACTCAGGCCTGGTCATGCTTCAGATGGCAAGTGGTAGAGCCTGGGATCAACAGACCTTGCTTTATATCTTATGTTGTGCCATAACTATTTTTTTAAAGCATGCTCTACACCCAGTGTGAGTCCAACCCGGAACTTGAACTCATGACCCTGAGATTAAGACCTGAGCTGAGATCAAGAGTCAGACACTTAACCGACTGAGCCATCCAGGTGCCCTGTGCCATAACTATTTTTAAACTATATAAACCTGCACAGCCAATCCCATAGTCACTAGCCCCTGGTGGCTCTCCAGCCCTGGAAAGGGAGTTAGACTAAACCAAGGTGTGCTGGAAGTACTGAATGCACCCTGGAGTTCAGAGACATTAAAAAAAAAAAAAAGTAAAATATCTCATTAATTATATTTTATATTGTTTACATGTTGAAATGAGAGTTTTAAGCTATAGTGGACTGAGTAAAAAATATTAGGAAACTTGATTTCACTGATTTCCCTTTACCTTTAAAAATATGATTACTAGAAATTTTTAAATTGCTTATGTAGTTTGTATTGTATTTCTTTTGGAGAGTTGATGTAGATCTCTGCATAGGGATCTGGGAAAATTTAGTTCGGGGACAGTTATGGTCCTTACTGGCTGAAATACTTTGAGCAAAATCTTAGTTTAATTGGGTGGTGTATTTTCATCTAACAAACATAGATAATAATTTATGCCCTGCAGGGCTGATGTTGGGACCAGAGGCAAAATGCATGAGGCTTTCTCCAAGTATCTGAAACATAGTGGGCACTTGGGAAAGGGTAACAGGATTATATTAGTGAATTTTATAGAATCTCAAAATCTCTAATATTTTAATAGCCTATATAAAACTTTAAATGTTATGTTTGAAGCTTATTGGACTTCAAAAATGTATACTTTTTCACTTCTCATACAGTTTCCATGGGAAAAAAATGACTGATAGTACTTTCAGCATCATGAGACTCAAGAGGAAAGGGAAAGATGAGGATATTAATATTTAAAATAAGCAAATAATTTTGCAATGTAAGTCCTCAAAACTGAAAGGTGACAATAAAGAAAACTTGGACATTGCTTTGAGGTTGTATGAATTGTTGACAATGAACTTGTCATCACGTTTATCATAGATAATCTATCCACAGATAGTCACTATTTAACATTTTCCCACATCTATTTTATTTACTTAATTACATGCAAAAATCACCCAAGTGGTAGGTCTTACCTGTTGCTAACAAAATGTATACCCCTATGTTACACACCAATTCAAAACCCACTTATGCAGAACTTCACAAAAATCTTGCTTGTAAGAGCCAGTTGGAGCTATCACTATTCTTGTGGTAGAGGTCTTTGAAGTTCAAGATTCATTGTATATTTTTTAATTCCTTCTTTTCTTTTTAAAGAGAAAGTGTGTGTGCATGTGAGGTGGGGAGGATCAGAGGGAACAGGAGAGAGAGAAACTTAAGTGGGCTCCATATTCAACGTTAAGCCAAAAGCAGGGCTTGATCTCCACGACCCTGAGATCATGACCCGAGCTGAAATCAAGAGTCTGATGTTTAACCGACTGAGCCACCAGGCACCCCTAGATTCCTTTTTTATGAGGATGACTATATGTAGATTTTGGCATACACCATTACCATAAGGAAATTGGAAAATTTATACCATGGGTTCTGATATTAATCCACAATTCTTCTCCTCAAGAGCTCCGTGATAAGGTTAAATCAGTGTAGCTGAGAAAATACTTTCGACCTTTCCTAGGCTTTCTTTTGCAGTCCCGCGTTATTCTCTTTCTGTGGAAAATTCTTACTTAGGATTCTACTAACTGCAGGCAATCTGTACATTCAAACAGCAATTATGAAGGACAAGTCCTCATCAGCTGTGGCTGTTACAAAAGCCTTTTCTTCCCACCAGTAAACCCCACCTAGTGCTATTTACCTGATTTTCCTATTATCCAAACTCACAGTGTGGTTCTGGTTCTCCAAGATGCTTTCTCTAATTGAGGCACTCTTTATCTGCCTTCTTTCAGAGGAGAAGCAAGTATGTGGTGCTGCTGTGATGATCAGAGAGATATTTTAAGCAACTTTTGGCATGAAAAGTTATTTCTGAATTCAAATCTGAGCTGAAAGGGATCTGCCATTGCAGAAAGGAGGCCCAGATGACATGGTCCTGTGCTACATCATAAAGGATCTCCTCTAAAGCTGCTGGGTGATATTAATGTCTAATTACTCTCTGCCCAACCCTGTGAACGTTACCTTTGCAAACAGCCCTTTCCCTAGAGATAATGATGATGCTTTGTATCCAAAATCTTCTCTGCTTCTTTTAGTACATCTGGGCTTATTTTGAGAGGATCGTCCTCTGTACCTTGAACAATGCTCTAGAGTAGACAGAAGTGCCAAATACAGGAATGAAAGTTGAAGGAACCAGCACCAGATCTGACATTTGGCCTGGGAACCCCCAGTTTTGTTTTTACTAAAAATGCGTGGGTAATATGTACATATATTGCCTGAAGTCAAGTTCAACCTCTAAGAAACTCTCGTGACAGCACACACCTCAGCTGTTTTGGAGCATGCTCTATCCGCCCTCAGTGGAAAGCAGGGATGTTTCTCTGTGATTTGGCATGAATTCATAAGACTAACACCACTACATGCCTGATTCCTGCCTGTGGATACAAGGTTCCGTTGCAGAGCGCCAAGGGCTTAACAATAGTTAATCTCTTAAAAGAAGCAGGTGGCCCTGGCCACCACCACTTCTATTATTGTCTAGGTTCCCCTTGAGTCTCTGCTAATTGCTCACCTGTCAGATTTGGCAGAAGCCCAGAGTTTGACTGACGTTGTTTTTATTCCTTTATAATCTTTTTTAGTTTCCAACTTTTTACATGTTTTTTTTTTTTAATTGCCGGTGTCCAAAAAATGCTTGAATGTAGCTTCAAATTTGAAAAACATATGTCTCATGGCTTTTTTTTTTTAACTAGTGGTACTCCCAATTCAGCACCTGTATCCTGTGTCTTTCATGTACACCTGGAAAGCTAGCCCAAGAGGCAGGCCAACATCAACCCTGAATCTACATATATCCACCTTCTGATGTATTTTTATCTACATGTGAAGCCAAAAAAACAGAATGACCGTGCCATATAAAATGTGTTTTTTCATTTGAGTTGGCAAAGGTATTATGATAAAAACAGGTATTCAATTTCCTATTTTAAGGAATTGTCTATTTGTGTGATTATTTTTAAAAATGCATATTCCAAAAATAGATGATATGAACTTGTTTCATCCAACATTCCCTGACTATTGTAAAGAGTGGCAAAATTGGCATTTAGTCTTTCTGTTTCAGCTCTTGGTAATAAACCCTACCTAAATACCTATAATCACAATCTATAGCTTTCTTCCAGAGCTTATTATAAACAGGCAGCACAACATGGACTGTAATTTTCTATAAGAAAAATGCACTGTAGGAGACACACCTAGTTTTCCTTTAACTTCAAAAACATCAGGAAATTTCCCAAGATCCTGCAGAAATTGATTCACTACTTTGTGGGTGACTAAAAATTGAACGGATCATTTCATATACATATATTTATTCCTCTGATATCTCAAAAGGCTTTGGAATGGCAGCCAAGTAAAAGGAGAGAGATTTGACTGGAGAGTGTGAATTCTACTACTGACCATCCTTGACGGTCCTTGGGCTTGCTAAACAATAGAAATTGACAAGAGGCCAGATAAGCGTTCCAGGCAAGGCTTTTACTTCTATTAGAGCACAAGGGAGATGGCTCAAAGGGAAGAGTCCTTCAGGCTGGCTCCTTGGCACAGAAAGAGGTCAGGGAGATCTTTTAAGAGGCCAAGTCTGGAAAAGGAGGGCGTTTAAGCATGTAGGGGTGGGGATTTATTGACACTTGTACACTTAAAGTTCATATTTCTTTCACGCATCCCACGTCTAATTAGCATGTTAAATCTCCATCCTTTGGCATAATTTGTAGTAGTATAGTAAAGGAGAAAGTCAGTAAAAGCCATTGCTGTGGCTCATCTTGGCTCAGGCTTCAACAGTCTTTGAGCCCTTCCTTTCTCAAGGGACATAGAGTTTCAGCTTTCAGGAAACACTGGATTTTGCAGTTCTGGTCCTTGTCCCTGCTCTAACTCAGATCCATGTTAGAAAGCAGTGTCTTAAGGGGTACCTGGGTGGCTCAGTCAGTTAAGCATCTGCCTTTGGTTTAGGTCATGATGCCAGGGTGCTGGGATAGAGCCCCGGGTAGGGCTTCCTGCTCCAAAGAGGAGTCTGCTTCTCCCTCTCCCTGCGTCCCTCCCCCTGCTTCTCTCTTGCTTCTCTCTCTCTCTCAGAGAAATAAATAATATCTTAAAAAAAAAAGAAAGTAATGTCTTGAGAGGGTGATAGTAAATGATTATGTATATACTTTCTACTTATATGGTTTGTGATTAATTGTCATCGTTTCTTTCTTTGGTAATGATGTTTTTAAAGATATTACAATGAAAAATTGCATGAAAAATGTATCAAGAATTCAATTTGGTAATAAGCACTCTGAGACATTTTCTAGCTGGTGGTCAATATGGAGTACCTTGATTCCTATTGTTTTGTTTTGTTTTGTTTTTTACTGAAAATTAGACACTGCTTCTCATTCTTGTGTAGAATTTTAAACACTTCCTAGCATCAAGTAGGTATCCAATAAATGTTTCCATACATTCTAAATGCCACCCAAAGTAATTGCCATTAGAAAGCTTTTTAAATTGTATATAGCACAGATAAAATAGAGATTTTTGTGCTAAAACCCGAATAAATAACAACAGATATTTCTTTAACTTTAAACTCTATGTGTGGGCAAGTAAAGAAATACATCAACAAGCTAATTTTGTCTTTATTATAATGCTGTAGATAAATTTGCACTATCACTTCTTCCTCCCTAGTCTCATTTTTCTCTCTATACTTCCTTATTTTACAGTCCTTAGGAGTACATCATAGATTTTGTTTTTCCTTCTCTGTTTTTGCAATTTTACTGTATGTATAAATATACAATATAAACTGTACATGACATAACTATGAGTATGGACTTATATATAAATAATATAAACAAGGGAAACATTCTGCAACTTATTCCTTGCACTCATGTAATGTTTTAAAAATGTACCCACATCCACACACTTAGAACCTATCAATTAATTTCTCTGGTATATAGTATTTCCTCAATTATCCACTCTTTGTGATGGAACATACAGGTTGCTTTCTATTTTCTCCTATTACAAAACAATACTTGAGAGAACATACTTTCATGTGATGTCTTGAATACATTGTACCAGAGATTTCTGGATTATATACATAGTAAAGAATTGTAGGGTCATGTGGTATATACATTTCCTATATTGACAAAAGATAATTGACCAAACTTACACTCCTACCAGCTGTATCCTTCATCTTTACCAAGTCTCTTAAAATTTTTATCAATATAATGGTTCCAAAATAATATCTCATTATTGTCAGGGACTGTGTTTTTAACAGTGGTATTATTAATCAGTTGATTTTTTTCTTTTCCTTTTTCTTTCATATATTTTCCAAATTGTCTTTAATAAGCATATATTTATTATGAAATAATATGTAACTTATTTTTATATATCTGTATTTTTTCTTTCGATTCAATAAGTATGTATTTTAACACTGTGTTAATTGCTATAGACACACACATAAAAAATATTTTTAAAAAAGAAATAGCTCTTGCCTTCAAAGAGTTTATTTACACCCTAATTGGGCAAACAGATATATTAAAAAGGACATTATTGGGGCTCCTGCGTGGCTCAGTGGGTTAAAGCCTCTGCCTTCGGCTCAGGTCATGATCCCAGGGTCCTGGGATCGAGCCGCGCCTCAGGCTTTCTGCTGAGCAGGGGGCCTGCTTCTCCCTCTCTCTTTGCCTGACTCTCTCCCTATTTGTAACCTCTGTCTGTCAAATAAATAAATAAAATCTTCAAAAAAAGTTAAAAAGGACATTTTTTTGGTAATCACAAAATAAAAATGTATGGGAATAAAGAAGTCGCAGAAGATCAGGACTTACTAATACTAAGGAAGGCAGTTCCAGAGAAGTGCTTCTGGAGCTATAATAGAAGAGTTCATATTAACTTTTCTGTCAAGATACTGCAGGCTTCCACTTAGGTTAGCAGAACTGGTTAAAATAGTAATATGCCAACAGAAAAATGTGGAAAATGAATGAATAACTATTCATTACAAGAAACAGGGTTAGAATAAACTGGTGTGGACAGGTTGGCTCAGAATGCCTCCTCTTTTAAGGCCTCACAAGTACCCATTATATCAAAATTTGTAGGCAAGGTTCTGGGACCTTGATGTAGAAGCAGGATAGAGTGGGAAGAGGAAGCTGATCATGACAGCCTATCACAAGTTCCCCATGCTTGTGATCTGGAAATCACAATAAACATGATTGTGTGCCCTCCTGGCAATGATAGATAACAATCCCATGACACTGGATGAACCAATGCTTTCTGGTTCACCAAGCACTTTCAAGTTATTATTTATCATTCTGTATGCTCAATGAATGAGGGAAATGAGTCTTAGAAAAACTTGAGTGGTCCAAAAATTATGGAAGTAATTTATAATTTAATTGAAATGAAAACCACAGGACTTTGAATTCTAAATTCAGCCTTCATAGAAGTCCTTTCATTTTTCCCTTTCCAGAACTTACCTCTAGATGCAGATATTTGCCTATTAGTTATCCAGATAGATAAATAAACACCAGCTCTCATGTATACACACACACACACACGCACACTACTAAGGGGTCTTTTTTTTGTTTTTTTTTGTTTGTTTGTTTGTTTGTTTGTTTTGTCAGAGAGAGAGCACAAGCAGGGGGAGCAGCAGACAGAGCTGGCAGAGGGAGAAGCAGGCTTCCCACTGAGCAAGAAACCAGATGTGGGACTCGATCCCAGGACCCTGGGATCATGACCTGAGCCGAAGACAGATGCTCAAACAGCTGAGCCACCCACGCATCCCACTAAGGGATTCTTGAGTGCTCATTCTTCTATGATATGAAGAGATATGAAGATTGAACATATTTGGTAGTACACCTTTACACATATTGTTCACTCCCTTAAATACTAAATGTATTTTTTCAACTCTTTGGAGATTGTAGGTATATAACTAGAACTTAGAATTATAAATGCATTTAATGAAGCTGATGGTTGACTAAAAACATTTCAGCCAGTACAGACTCATACCCAAATTAATAAAGGTTATCTGGGAGAAAAAACAAACAAACGTCATTCCCCTTTCCAACAAAAAGTGATTTAGCTATGTAATCTGACAAGGAGATTTATCCGTGCATCCATTCAACAAATATTTGTTGAGCACTCATTATATATCAGTTGGGGTTAAGTATTTTAACTAAATTAATCTCATGCTAATTATAATAACAACCCTAGGTTATTGGTATTATTTTCTATTTTAAGATAATGAAATTGGAGGTAATATTAAGTAATTTAATCAGGCTTACACATCTTTTAAGGGGTACAACTAACCCCAGAGTTTACTTCTAATCCACTATGCTATACTGTAAATATGTTCTGTTATATTTAACAATTATTTTTTAGGACCCTGAGCTGGAAAAGTAGTAATTCTCTAGGAAATAATAAAGATGTTCAAATACCTATATTTCTAAAGCACAAAATTCCAAACAATATCATTAATGAATAATTACTAATATTTTAAGTAGTTACTTTAAAAATTTAATACTAGAGACATTCACATACATTTGAATGAAGAAATGACTTTGTATGTACAATGATGTTTTTGTCAAGTGATTGCATCATTTTATATTTTTCAAAAAGTCAAAGCAGTTGTGATTTCATATGAGAACTATAGCAATACTGACATTGGAATATGGTATAACTATTACTTTGTGTCTATTTTCATGAAATCAATCCAACTTATACATGATGAAATGGAAATATGCTGTAAAACCTTGTCTTTACCTCTTGTAATGGTATTTATTTGATGCCTTTGTTCATTTGAAATGTTCTACATATGCAGCTTACAATTTTCACATTGAAAAAAAAATAAAGCCACTGGTTATTTTAAAAGGTCACCTTTCTAATTGGTGTAATAAAGCCCAGCTGGTGAGCCAATCTCTAGAATAACTTGGGGCTAGCACAGCCATGGCTGCAGATTGAAGAATGTACTTGGTAAGAAGGGAGTGATTTTAAGCATATGTCCTTTATTTCACATATTTGTGACTGCCAGTCACCAATATCTAATTTTATTGAAGGTAAAGCGTCTTTGAATGTTCAAGTGATTTATACTGCAACCTGTGTCCTCATGCTAATCGTGAAAGGATAGACTTATCATGATGAATATAGAAAGGGAAGTAATTGATTCTTTGGTCTGAATTTTCCTCTCTGTTAATAGATTTCCCCTTTAGTAACAAGGCAAAATAATAAGGGAGCACGCAAGATAACTTAAGTATAGCTAGCTTTGGGACTGCCAGTCACTAAAAGCTTATCTAGCATTTCCAGCACTCTTCATGAATGCTCCTCCTTCTCTGTGCTTAGAATAATAAAATCTTCAAGTTCCACAGGTGTTAACTTCATCTTGTAGGAAAAATAATAAATATGAATTTGTCACAATGAAGAATTCCCTATTTTGCTTCTTGACATTTAAGAAAAATTTTAGAAGGATATCTATTCTGAGATAGATGTGTTGCCTACTTTTAAATTGTGCTAATACTTAACAATTATAAATATAATTCAATAGCTGTATCCAATACAATCCAGGACTTCTGCTGTAGTGTTTTTTTAAAATGCCTCAAGGAATCCTCATGATTTTATCAGCCCTGGAAATATATTGCAAAAGTGTTGGGACAAGAGCAAAAGTGCTCTAAAATGACATTACATTCATCTTATGCAAAAATTTGATTTTTTTTGTTTGTTTTTAAGACTTTTTTACTACTCCAGTGATATAGCGAAAATAAGTATGTGTATAAAAACATTGAAAGCCTAAAAAAATTGCAAATAAATATAAAACCAAATTGTGTAGCAGGAACAGTCCTTCAGACACAATGTCTCTCATTCATTATATACTGGCTATCTTGTATTTGTGGGCTTTTTAGTGTCCCTGGTCTTAAATTGCTATAACATGTATTCCCCCCATACACAACTACCATGCAATTCTTGGACACCAGCAGGGTTCTGAGAATTCCACCCAATTCTGACACTATCTAACTAGAGATAACAAGAGATTCCATAGGCTAAAGTTTCAGACCTACAACACCTTCTGCCCCTCCCCACTTCAGGTGGCAGTCAAAAGGCCCAGGCTGTTCCCTGTGTTTCTGACTGACTGGCTACAAATTGGAGGTTTCAGTGACCTCCTTGTTAGGTTCGATTCATTTGCTAGGGCAACTCACAGAACTCAAGGAAATCCTTCATTTACACTTACCAGGTTACTAAAAGATATGATTAAGAATACCAACCAAGAGCCAGATGAAAAGACATGTAGGGCAAGGTCCCAATACGGGAGCTTCTGTCCTTGAGGACCTAGAGGCTTAGCTGGGGGGCTCCTGGAACAGTCTGATTTTCCAAGTGTGGAAGATCTCCAAAAGTATAAAATAAAATAAAATAAAATAATAAAAATTAAAAAAACAAAACAAAACTAACAAACAAACAAAGCAAAAAGAACCTAAAAGCTGTCCTCTTAAGTTTTTATAGAGGCTTCAATACATAGTCATGACTGACAAAATGATTGGCCATTAGCTGATTCAACCTCTAGCCACTCTCCCTTCCCTAGAGGTTGAGGAACAACTCAGAGTTGCAACCCTTTAATCACTGGGCTAGTCTGCTTAGCAAGTAGCCCCCACCCTTGGGTAGGGTATCAAAGGCAACTTCATTAATAAAGACACCTATTTCACCATTATGGCTATGAAATATTTTTAGGAACAGTGGATAAAAAAGAAATATATCTGAGAAATACATTTTAATTATCTGAATGACTAAATATATTTCTTACAAATCAATATATAGTACTGGCCTTTTATGTAAAGCTACATTTTGCATCATCTCCCAAATAATGAATTTGAATATAAGTCTAGCTCATTGTGTTATTGGCATAAAAAGACATTAAAAGATTAATTTCCAAGTCATTTCATTCTCTTGACTATTTCAGTTGCACTTATCCCTTATTCCTCTACCTCTTAATCACAATTATTAAGTACTACTTCATTTACTAAACAAGTGGTGTCTCTGTTCCAATTCATCTTTCACATTGATGATATTTTTTAACATAAAAGAATGCTGACACAAAGAAGAGTACCTAGGCTATTTTTCACAATATCTGTATTAACGGAGCATACCAGGCAATACAGAGACACAGTGAAGGGAGAGAGAATTTTTAAAATAAATTTTATTTTTGCTTTTGTGTGGATATTAAATTTTAGTGGTTTCTTTACATTTGTCTTTTAATTTTAAACCAATTTTTATAATTAAGATGCAACTTAAAAAATAATAATTCCTCTTCAAATTATATTGACATTTCCCTGATACGTCAAGGCCCCACGGTGAGAGCTTCTGAATGTTGTAACAATAGCAGTGGGAAATTTCAAATAGTAATTTTCTTCATGGAAGAGCTCATAAAACTTCATACTGTTCAGTTAAATGCAAAGAGAAGGTGCTTTTAAGCATAAGTGGTGGGGATTAAGGAATGCACTTGTCGTGATGAGCCTGGGGTGATTTATGAAAGTGGAATCACTATAGTGCACACCTGAAACTAATATAACACTGTATGTTAACTAACTGGAATTTTAATAAAAACTTAAAAAAAGGAATTGTAGCATACACTTGGGTGAATGACAGAGCCCTATTCCAGATGAAACTGGAATATATTCCTGCTATTGTAGCCATTTACAGACATAATATTTTATGAATCTGTAAGTAACACCTTACGTTAAGTTGTAAGAATTACACCTACAATGAATATCCATCCATGTAAGAGTGATTGGAAATCCATCTGCAAAAGATTCTGGAATGCTATAAAAACAGATTTATATTCTGTATTTCTTGGCAAGCAGGGTAAGCTCAGGCAAGAACGTTGAGGAGGCTGTTGATCTTTCCTCAACCCAATTTTCCTTTATATCCACTCAGTCTCACTGCATCCCATATATTCATAGACTTTTCCATTGAGTGACTAAAATCTTCTTTTTTTTTTAAGATTTTTAAAAATTCATTTGACAGACAGAGATCAAAAGTAAGCAGAGAGGCAGGCAGAGAGGGTGGGTGGATGGGGGGAAACAGGCTTCTTGTTGAGCAGAGAGCCTGATGCGGGGCTCGATCCCAGGACCCTGGATTCATGACCTGAGCTGAAGGCAGAGGCTTTAAGCCACTGAGCCACCCAGGCGCCCCTAAAATCTTCTCTTTTTTTTTTTAGATTTTTTTAAATTTATTTATTTGACAGACAAGAGATCACAAGTAGGCAGAGAGGCAGGCAGAGAGAGAGAGGAGGAAGCAGGCTCTCTGCTGAGCAGAGAGCCCGATGTGGGGCTCGATCCCAGGACTCTGGGATCATGACCTGAGCCGAAGGCAGAGGCTTTAACCCACTGAACCACCCAGGCGCCCCTAAATTATCCTTTTTATGTATCACATCCAAGTATGCATTCATAATGTGACCAAAGAAGATGTGGTATTGTGATATACTATAGAAATATGAATTTAAGAGTCTTGGTGTCTTTGCAAATATTTTCACAGTGTTAGGTTGTAGGATGATAAATATCATTTTTTCAACACAAGTAAATTACATAATAGTCTGGTGAATTCTCCCAAGAAGAAAATTAATGGCAGAGAACTCATTAACACATGCTCCAGATTACACATCATAGAAAGGACCATTCTTTCTATGATGTGGGGAGAGCCAGGCTCCTCTTCATTCCCATGAGCTGCTTTCCTAAGTTATCTCTTGCCTTCCCCTTCCTTCAGCTTACATAAGACCCAAGGAAAGTTCATCTACTTTCAAAAAATGTGATGTATATCATTATGTCTCTGTAGTATTTCTCTAAAATAATATTTCTGTGCTCTTTTAATTTCTCAAAAGGTAAAAAAATAACCAAAAATGTGCTTTGTTTTATCTGAAAATTTCATACTTTCATATTTCATGCTAATAACAGTAGTAGAAATAGTAAAGGGCTTAGAAATGGTAGAGCACTTCTAACTCTAGTTCTGAAAACTTCCATTCCCATAATTACTCAATTTGTAAATCAGTATTACAGTTAAAATGCTATTGTATTTTTCATGAATATAATCATTTGTGGAAATTAGAAGAATCTAAATCAACAGATCTTACGACATGTCCAAATAAGTGAAATGTTCTGGAATATATCCTAACAGTAGCCGCACTATAGCTTATAAAACAATGATCAAATGTGTAAGAGAAGGAGCATATAGGAAGAGGAGGAAGAAGAGGGAGCACACAGGGTTAATCCTTTCGTAACAATTGCCAGAAGCATGAACTTGTTGACACATAAGAAATTTCCTCCCTAATTGCTACATTTATGCTCAGGAATTATGACACTCAGCATCTGATAGTTTCATTGACTTTACAAGTAGGCCTGACAATATTATATACTCGATCAACTTGATGATTAAAGTTGGGCAGCACAGAGTAACAAAGATCACTGGCTTCAGAGTCAGAGAGCCCTGCATTCAAAATCCAGCTCTCTGTTTACTTTAGATCATTAAATTTTCTCAGTCTCAATCTCACTCTTCTTAAAATGTGAATAATAAGGATTTCTCTGTTGTCTGTTTTAAAATAATATTTGTGGAATGCTAATCCCTATGCTTAGTGCAAAGAGTGTAAGAATCCAATACTACCATTGTTGTTGTCTTGGTTACTATCCCCTTGACTCTCATTATTCATGGTAGTTGTGCTCTATGAAGTCACTGTAAGCATTGCATTAGTAAGTATTGACTATTGCTCCAGGGAGTGAAATGGGGATAGATTTCTGTGATTATGACAAATGTCAGACTTTTGTCAACCAAAATATCATTTGCATTACATAGGTTCATTTGCCAGCACCCTTATTGAACAAGCATGTCTCATATTGTTGAAAAAATTCTTTTTCACAAATACCTTTATCTATATGACACTTAGCAGGGTGAGTCTACCTTCGTTTTAATGGGTTCCATATGTGTAAACTTTCCTACTAAAATTGATTAATAACTCCCAAATTAATAATCTCAGTGCATTTGTGATCACTGGAGGACATAGCAAGGGGTAAAAAACTTGAGTCACCCAACACGCATGTTCTCAGCCGAGGTGGTACAAGGTGACACTCTGCCTTCTTATTTCAGCTCTTAAACTGTAAACAAATGTCCTCTTTGCTGTCTATTTAATGGGATTTTTTTTTTTTGCATTTTTATGCTTTTTGTCAGTGATTTTGCTATTTACAATGGCCCCCAAGCATGGTGCTGAAGCTCTCTCCAGTGACAAGACTGTATGGAGGAAATACGTGTGTTAGAGTTTCCTTTTGATTCCATGTTTCCTGCTGCTCTAGGTGTGTATTTCATATGGTTTGATCAGAAACATGGGAAAACCCATACAGCTTCATATTCTGGTCCTGAAAATTTATAAGAAATATGGAGAACTTAAATTCATTCAGACCTGCCAATAACACATGAGGAAAATGCTAGTTCCTCCATTTGACAGAGGAAGAAAATAAGAATTTGAACTGATATGCATCTCACTGTCTATAAAAGTTTTTTCCATTTATGAAGTGAAAAAAATACATAAATGACTGTGCTTTGCGAAGTTTGCCTACAACCAGCCAAGACTTCAAATATTTGATGTTTCAGCTTGTAACAGACTGGTGACCACCTCTTTAACTTCCTGCCCCAAACAAGATTTTGTTTTTATATCTTCATGATAGTTGTCATTCTTACTTGAACATTCATATTTAGGAAATATTCTTTCCTTAAAAGGAAGCCCATTCCATTTTTAAATTACTTACACATTTATAAAGCCAATTTAAGAGTTAGCTG
This sequence comes from Mellivora capensis, assembly GCA_004024625.1. Lineage (NCBI taxonomy): Eukaryota > Metazoa > Chordata > Mammalia > Carnivora > Mustelidae > Mellivora > Mellivora capensis. The sequence continues at coordinate 27,739 of PISX010016410.1, forward strand.
AAACATTTTAATGCCAGCCATTGATCTCAATTTAATTTTTACAAAGAAAATACAACCTTGATCCTTTTACCTTTCCTGTGGTAGAAGCTTCCAAATGCTTTCCTACTTTATTCCCAGACTGTATAAATTACTAAAAATAAAAGTGGAATGGAATTTAATGATTTTGATAAATTTAACAAATACAGTTAAGAAAAACATTAATTATTATAACTACCACTGGGTCTATATTATATATTAGGTTTCAGTAATTGGTTATTTTTCTAGTGGAAACAATTTCAACAAGATTATTTTCATTTTTCAGAAAAAATAAACTTATAATACGATATTAATGCATGAATTAAAATTTGAGTTTACAAAGGACTGTTAAAAATAGTTGACCACATAATAACTTGAAACAAGAAAAAAAGAAGGAAGGTAGGAAGGAAGGAGGGGAGAAAAGGAAAGGATGGGAAAAGAAGGAAAGGAAAGGAAAGGAAAGGGAAGGGAAGGGAAGGGAAGGGAAAAAGTAAAAAAGGAAGGGAGGAAGAAAGAGGGAAGAGGGAGGAAAGAAAGAAGGGAGTGTGAAGGAGGAAGAAAGGGAAGGAAGAAGGGAGGTATCAAAAAGGTATATTTCGGGGTGCCTGGGTGGCTCAGTTAGTTAAACATCTGCCTTCGGCTCAGGTCATGATCCCAAGATCCTGGGATTGAGCTCAGCGTCAGGTTCCCTGATCAGCTTCTCCCTCTCCCTCTCCCTCTGCCTGCCACTCCACCTGCTTGGTTTCTCTCTCTCTGTGTCAAATAAATAAAAAAATCTTTTTTTAAAAGTATATTTCAAAGTAAGAAAATTACGCAATACATTTTATAAGGATAGATAGTCATAACATAAAAGGAATTAATACAAAAGTACTTCTTCCATGCCAGTAGAAAGATAGAAAAATGGTCAAAGGATACGTGGTGAATAACCTCTATGATGGTGCCCAATGATCCCATCTTCTGTTATTCATGCCTTTGTGTAATTTTCTCCCCTTGAGTATATACTGTACATACCGATGCCCTCCTAATAGATAAAATACCGCAAAAGTGATGGATGTCACTTCCAAGATAGATTAGAAAGACAGTGGCTTCCACCTTGGACATTTTCACTCTCTAACTCACTCACTCTTGAGAAGCCAGCTACCATGTCATGAGGCAAGTCTGGGGATGCGTGCATGGGAAGGAGCTGAGGCTGAATAACAGCCATACAGGTGAGCTGGGAGCAAATCCCACTAAGTCTTCAGATTACACTGTTTTGACTGCAACCTCATGAGACTCCTTGAACTGAAGCACCCTCATAAACTGTACCTAGAATTTCAATCCATAGAAACTCCAAGTTAATAAAAGTCTGTTTTTAAATGCTAAATTTGGAACTAGTTGATTACACAGCAGTAGATTAGTGATATAGAATATAAAGAGGTGATTTACCAAAAATATATATGTATGTAACTCACCAACGATCTATGAGCACATGTTAAACATCACTAGCAATTTAATAAAAACAAATGAAACCATCAATAACCACGTTTATGCCTCAAATTGAATAGGTTAAAGAATTGAAATGGATTCCTAAAAAATAGGGAGTGTTTATACTTATGTGTGTTTCTTTGTGTGTGTTCTAAGGATATAAGAATGGAAAATTCTTTTTTAATCAATTTCTAAAAGGAAGAAGACCGTGTGTGTATGTATACATGGGTGTTTACTTGTGTTGGGGATTGAGTATGTTGTAATAGCGACGAACTCTGTCTTGTAAAGAATAACATAACTATTTCAAGATGTACTCACTTTACCATATATCACTTTAGGGTCTATCATTTCTCTGTGGTAGCCTGGAATGAAAAGTCCTGCTCTCATGCTTCACTCTTTAGCTTTACAGACTTGTGTATTAAATTTTTTCTGAGCCTTAGTTCCCTTTCATGTGAGGTTAGCACAGTACCCACAATTTTCTGCACATGGTCATAAAAATGATTAACCTAATGTACGTGAAAATACACTTTAAAGTGGAAAATTATAGGTACATAGAAGATGTTACTATCTTATAAGTTTTCAACCTCCAGATTACTGGTAGCTCTAGGAAAAACCCATAATCAGTGAAGGTAAGCAATCTGGTTTTATTTTCCCTTGAGTTCTAACATTAGTCAATTAGTGTTCTTGAGTGATTCTAATTTTGAGTGAGCAAAGAACCCTACAATCCATTAAAACTTAAAAGCACATGCCCACAGAATCTTATTTCCACACAAGAAACCTCATCTTATATAAGTTGCCCCAGAGACAAATATATTTATTTTAGTAAGTTACAAATTTAAAGGAGAGTCACATTCAGCTGTATATTTTATCTTCATGACAATCCTGGTAAAAGCAAAGATCACTGTTTTTATTTGGCAAGTGAAGTAGTAAGAAGATTAAGTGAGTTGTGTCATGTCACCTTTCCATAAAATGGAACCCAAAAATTATTAATTCTAGGGCAGTGTTCTTTGATGTGCTTTTCATAATAGTGCTTATAATTATGAATAATGGGAAACAACTCTATGTCCAAGAATAGGGGATTGAATAAATGAGTTATAGTACCTAAGTAAGATAAAATAGTGTGTAACCATCCAAAATGATAGTAAAGAATTACTCAGCTAATTGCTGGTTAGGTACATTCACAAGCATTTTATGATAATTGTGAGCATTCCTCCAGGAAACTGCCTACAGATCAAAAGGAAAATGAAAACTAGAAACAGCTACTATAACATTTTCATTTTATTTTTTTCTGTTTTTTTTCATTTCCCACTCTTATTAGAATAACTTTAATATTTATACCCATAAGTTTCTAAATTAGATGTTTTTCCAAAAATGCCTATTCTTGGCTGACTTTAAATTTTATGTAAACCATCTATCTCTTCCACCTGTGCTTTGGCATTAGAGAAAAAATACTTTACACAAGAATCCTTGCAGGAAATATTTCTCCAAGACAGCACAGTTCCCAGCAAAATGACCTGAAATTAGTCTTCTGAGAAAATGTATATGAAGGGATAATATGAGAGGAGAAATGTTCTTTTTATGGTTAATCAAGTTGTTTCAAGAGCTGAAATCAATGCAGATTTCACTGAAGGAATCTAAAATCTTGTCCTTAAACACCTATTATTTGATTCTAACACAGATTGTTCTTAATGGGTCCATGTTTTCCAGAGAAAGGTGATTCTATTCACAGCTAGATTTATTTTCGAATATGTCTAATTAGGCGTTATCTCTTCTTCTTGGCACCTTTGTCATTGCTTTCCACACTAAACAGGCATTACCCCACCCCAAAAATTTACCATCCACAGTATAAATAGCTGTTCACATTAAAATGGGCTTGACTGGTACAATAGATTTCTAGATCAAAATAATGTGGGGATTTGGGTGTGAGGGGAGGGTTTCTCTCTGCACTCTATATTTAAGACATTCATTTCATTGCATCTCACTGGCTTTTAAAACATCTTGGGATGGTGATAAGCATGAGAAGGAGGAAGCAAGAGTAGATAGCTTCATATGTCCTTGAGATAGATATTACTTGATTTTGCAGCTCACATAATAACTGATAGCAGAGAACACTGGATTTTGAATTAAAATAAGGGAAATGAAGCAAGTCCTTTTAAAAACTAAATATAAACTGTTCACCCAATTAGGAAAGTGCATTCACTTGCAGTTCCCAATGTGGTAAGGGACAGATAATTGCAGCTGTCTATGTCAACTTTGTAAAGAGCTTTCTACAATCATTAAGCATTCAGAAATTTTATTCAGGCTGCAAAAATTTCCTTAACTGCACTAACACTTATTAAAACCACTCCCTGACCATTTTCACCCACTCTTAGAGCCCTCTATATCATTAAGTTAAGGCCTGGCAACCATTTTCCCCGCAACAGATAATGATATTTTTCGCACCAACATAAATTTTCATCAAAATCAAAATGAAGGACACTAGAAATCTGTCTCAGAGAATGCTACATTTCCCTCAGGACTGTATCAAGATGGTATTAAAATAGCCATCTTTTTAATTTTTTTTTTTTCATTTTGTACCATATATGCCATGTAATTGATTTTATACAGATTTTCACAGAAATGATCATTTGCCCTGGTGTCACCTCACAGTGCGTATTTAATATTGATTTCTATGTTACTTCTGTGTTACTTTGTCTGTGCCTATGTCTAAAGTTTCTTTTTTACCGTGAAGCCACATAGAGAGCATACTAGGAAGAAGTCATAAATAACTAAAGAAACAAATAACTTTCCACGCTTCCTGGTAGAACTCTTCCACTCCACCCCACCGTTCCATGCCTACTAGAGAGTTCCCACAGTGGTAGCCTTTGCCAGGAGGGTCAGCAGCTCTTTGTTTTGTACTTGTTATACTGTGGGGTGGGGGGGGTAGTTCCCATCATGGGAGTTTCCTGTATTTTCTCCCTCTGGCAATACTCCTATATCAAAGCTAACAAACATCTCTTGTTAAAATCAAAAGTTGCAGACTTCCATTCGATGCCAGTTGTTATTCTGAAAGACATTTCCCTTCTGATACTGGTATCCTCATTTGTATTTACCACATCAACTTGGTCATTAAACTGAGCCAGAAAATACTGGAACTCCTCTAACTGCAAATTATAAACTTTAAAAACAACCAGGGCACATCCCAGTGGCCTCAAAAAGGCCCCGGGTTCTGTTGCCACTATGTACAATTTTATTGTCCAACATTCATTGCCAAGCAGACTCCTGCGGGGCCTTGCCTGGGTCTTCTGGGCATCCATGTGAGTAGTGACATTCAAAATTCTCCCTCTGTCCTACTGAGCATCGGCCATTACTGGAAACTCTGTTTTCAAAGCAGACAAGGCAATACACTAGAATAATGAGACATTTTCTCCTACTTCTGAACTGGAAATGAAATCTGAAAGGTACATTTTTCTCATTTTCCAATGAGATTTTTAAAGCAGGCCATTTCCAAGACTCTTTAGTAATTCATTTAATCAGAGGCAAAACCCCAACAACACAGGCAAACTTCCGGCAGGTGCTACCCAGAAACAGGGTCGCAGAACCTTCCAGGACAGCATTGTGTGCAGTCTCTGAGACGATGGTGGGGACAGTGCTCGGAGTAATGGTGGGGACTGAAGTGTTTTCTGGAGACAGTGGTTAGGCAAATGGAGCAGCTCTATTTAACAGATGGTCAAGTTTCCCCCATCAAGGACTGCCAGAGGGAATGGACACCTTCTACTGCTTTCTCTCTGTGAGGCAGCGTACTTCAACTAGAAAGGTTCATTAGCCATGTTCCATGGTGGCGGTGCAGCATCTTACAACATAACTTGTAGACTTCATACCCAACAGAAAGCCCAGGCTGAGCCAGATGAACATGAACAGTGGCTGGTGTGTTTTAAAGATGATAAGGCAAACCCTTTGATAACCTTTTGGGGAAATCCCGTTGCCTAAATTGCCTTTGAAATGCAGTTCAGTTTGGCAGATCTATAGTTACACTGCAGCATAGTGAAGAGCAAAAAGATTAAAAAAAAAAAAAATTCTCACCTCCATTCCCCAAAACGCAAACATTCATTTTGAAGAGTACCTGTTGCTTGTCAGGAGATCGACAAAAATTCACTTCTCGGCCTGATTTTATCTTCACTGGAGTCCACGGCAATGGTTAAAGATGAATTGCGGTGTTCCTCACCACTCCTAGGACCAAGAAGAGCTCAGAAATTGCTCCTGTAAGTGTGTTGAGGGCCAGTTTCATTTATTTGGGCTCTGGACCAAGTACAGATTTGCGGTGTAACCTAACGTGCTCCCACACAACCAAAAACTGCCAGAACGATGTCTCCAACCTACTGGATAGATGTCACATTGCAAGATCATCAGCGATCTTGTTCCTGAGAGACCAGCTGTAGAGTGGGCTATTTCTGGTAGCAGCCCCGAACAGGAGGCAGGCAGTGCCAGAGATGATTAAAGAAAGGAAGTGCCAAGTGGAGCCACACACAACAGCTGGAAGATGTGTGCAAGGCCTTTAGACGTGGTATGCAAGTGTTTTGATAAGTGCTTTCATAAAAGCTCAAGGCCAAGCTTGGAACCCTAAAAGGAATGGAGGAAGAAAAGACCAGGGGAACTATGCAACCAAGATCCCTTTCAAGAACTGTGTCAGAGAAGCCCATTGAGAAGTAGAAGATATTTGAAGACAGGGCTGTTTCCACACACACACACCTCTTTCAAGTCCTTTTGTGGTTTTAAACTTAATGTTCTCACATTGTTTTTGAACCATATTGTCTCCCTTTAGCCAGAGAAGGTGGTTGCATTTACTGTAAAAGCAGCAGATATCCCAGAACCCCAGACAAGGAAGCTGAAGAAGGGTCACGGGGTACATATGCACACGCGCTGGAATGAGAAGGGCACGGGGGCCTCCGCTCTAGGGGGTACAAGCTGGCAGTGACTCGGAAGAGGAATGCATCTGTGTCTCTCAGCTTGTGAATGGGATCCCTGAAGAAACAGAAGGGAGGGGAAAAAACTATATTAAAATACTTTAACAGAGCTTTGGCTTACTTTTAAAATCATGTTTATTGGTTCATTTAATTTTACTGCTTGCTTAAAAAAAAAAAAAAGTTCTCAACATTTTCCAAGGATGAGATGCTTTTTCTCTTTTTGTTGCCACCTGACGGTGCCTTCAGTCTCACTTTAATGGGCTGGCAGACCACGCTGATCGTCAACTCAGAACACCAACGGTAGCCAAGGGTAAACACCTCAGGACTCCTGATGTTCACAGTGGGGTTAGATGTAATCTGGTTTTCCAACCCATGAGGTGCAAACATTTGAAGTTGGCGAGGAAAATCCCCTTCTAGTTGAGTGGTTTAATATCCTGTCACAGGAATCTTAAGTGCCGTTACTACATCTGGAAGATTTGTACTGTGCTCTCCGTACTCTCCCTCTCAAATCTAATACTTCCATAGAAACTGTTACGTGAAACCTTATCCAACGTATCATACCTCGGTGGCTGACCGTCAATTCGGAGCCTACAGTACTTGGTGGTTGAGGTATGACTAAGGCCTGTACAGTTTTGATTTCTAGATCAAGGGACTGACCCTGCTTAGCCGCTGTTTGCAGACTGGTCTGAGCCAGGCAGAAGAGAAGGAATGGAAACTCTTCTCACCCAGAAAAGATTACCTTCACGTGAGTAGTCAAGGGAAGGGAAACTAAGGATAGGGTCTGAGGCTCGGGTGATATCCTCAGAAGATACGGCACCATGCTCTGAGTACAAATGCTTAGAGGTAGCTTTGCTTGCTTTCTTTCTTTCTTTTTTTTTTTTTTTTTTTTTTTTTTTTTTTTTTTTTTTTTTTTTTAGATAAGCCTGGTTATGGTCCATTCACATGCTGAGAGTGTCTTTCAATCACATTTCAGAAGTCCTCTCTGGTAAATTTTGTTCATAAACACAACATTTGGGACATTCAGATATAGAAATATCACCTACTTGGGACACGTAGGTGGCTCAGTCGGTTAAGTGTCCACATCTTTTCAGCTCAGGTCATGATCCCAGGGTCCTGGAATGAGTCCGGCATTGAGCTCCCTGCTCAGTGGGGAACCTGCTTCTCCCTCTTCCTCTACCCCTCTCCCTGCTCATGCTTTCTTTTTTGCTCTCTTTCATCTAAATAAATAAAATCTTAAAGAAAAAGAAAGGAAATATCACCTACTACAGGGTCCGAATTCTAGAAAAGTACTGCCTCATCCTCTCTCTTTTATGTGTGTACCCATTTTTCATCAAAAAGGACAGCAAGAAAAACAAAACAAAACAAAGCAAAACAAAAAATAGAAGGACAGCAAGTACCCTGAGCTAACAATTACTGAGGACAACTTTTCTCATCACTTCTGGTAACAAGCAATTTTCAGTTCCTGGAAACTAAGGAACACTACAAAGCAGCAATAAACAGAAGGACACATAGAGAGGCATGAGACAGTGTGTGTCTTCTCCTTTACTATGTTTCTTTTCCCCTAATAGTGGAGGCGGCACAGGATGTGCAGGGCATAATCTACCAAGTCTCCAGGAGAAACAGTGATTTATGGGAATGGAAAATCTAGTTTCACCTTCCTCTCCAGCGTGTAGAGGACTTGTTAAACATAGCTCACCTCCAGTGCTGCGGTATCCTACCTACTCCTGGGAGGGACGATCAGGGAACTCAGGGACATTTTGTGACATGAATCGAAGCAAAGATATCACCCCCTGAACTCACTACCTTTGAAAGTTCCAAGGGTGCCAGCCGGTTGGCGGAGATGCTATGTGCTATAGGTCCTCAGTGGAGTGAAACTGAGCAGGCTACAGCTGACGTTTGGGCATGCACAGCCCTCTTTGGGTTTAAAGTTAGGCTTCATCTGGACAGCCAAATTGTCTCCAAATTCTTGCTAATTTAAAACAAAAAATGCAGGGGTGCCTGGTGGCTCAGTCAGTTAAGCATCCAACTCTTGATTTCATCTCAGGTCACCAACCCAGGGTCCTGGGATCCAGCCCTGCCTCAGCTCTATGCTCAGCAGGGAATCTTCTTGAGATTCCTTGTCTCCCTCTGCTCTCCCCCTCCCCACATGCTGTCTCTCTCTCTCTCTTTCTCTCTCTCTCAAAAATAAATAAATACACCTGTTTTTAAAAATCGTAATAGAATTGGAAATGCTAATGGTGCCAATCTCCCAATTCAGAGAGGAGAAAAGTATTTTCCCCTTGAAGACATGAAGAATCATGAAGTTTTAAGATTCTTAGACCAAAAATGTTGCTTACATATACTGGCATATATTGCCCATAAAATTAGTCATGTGTTATTATACAAAATGCTGTGTTCTGTCTGAGAAGACTTTTCAGTAAGTTTGATCAAGAACATTAAATATGAAAATAATAGGAAAAAACATTTAACATTGTTGAAAAGTAATTAAAAATATATTTCACCATATGTTCCTCTGCCGTTAGTTCACTTCAGCAAAACAAATTCCTAAAGCATTTACTATTCCCCATCATTTTTTAAAGAGGCCTAATGTTCACATATGGCACTAAAGCCATGCAGATAAAATGAATCAGCTCTGAAATGAATCAGAGGAGATTCATTTGTCCAAATTCAATAGATTACAGGTAATGAGTTCATGTATATATCCTTTTCCTTTTTATGAAGAACTTGAAAGGATCACCTTCTCTCAGGGACCACTCAGACTACATCGGTGAAAGGTCGTTTGGAAGGGAGCACAGTGTGTATTTAGTCCTTTAATAATGTGCAACATGGAAGTATTCCTTTTCATTAGAAATGGCAAATCAAACATATAGTTTTCATTTAAGATCCTGTATATACACCTCTGAAAAGATGTTTATTTTAGGAATTTACCCAACATGATATTTTAATTCATGGAGAATATTCAAAAGAAGCATTTTCTTTAGGTGACAATGAAGCTTACACTGGCAGAAAGAACGTCATGGGGGCGCCTGGGTGGCTCAATTTGGTTAAGTGTCTGCCTTTGGCTCAGGTCATGATCCCAGGGTCCTGGGATCAAGTCTCACATCAGGCTCTCTGCTCAGTGGGGACCCTGCTTCTCCCTCTCTCTGCATGCCACTTCCCTTGCTTGTGCTCTCTCTCTCTGTCAAATAAATAAAATCTTAAAAAAAACAAAAGAAAGAACATCATGTCTACCAAATAAAACGACAAAAGAAAATATAAAATGAGAAGCTGTTTCAAAATATTAAAACAATTTAAAACTTTCTGAATGGAAATAACATCTCCCATATCATAGGGACCAATATCTCATAATGAAAGGAGAGAGACTATGCCTTACCCCTGGGATGGTGCTTCAGTTTTCATACTGCTGTTACCATTCCCAGCTCTTGTTCAACTTGCCTTCCTGTCTTAAGACTGAGTCCTGGGACTTTCAGTGCCAAAAAGCTAGAGTCTAAATTCTGATTCTGCACATATTCTGGCCATGTAGTAAGCAGTCAGGTCAACAGACATGACACAAAAGGGGGAAGTCTCTTGTAAAAATGTGGGTAAAGTGACCATTTATCTCAAGGACACATCCAAAGAAAGAATTAGAAAGTTAAAAATAATCATTAGTAAATTAGTAAAATTCTAATACAGATTAATGCCATTTTGGACACGAAATTCTAAAGTTTATAATCAGCTTGATTCTACTCTCATGGGCTCAAATTTTTTCTTATAAATTGAATAAATTAAAAAAAATATTATCTCTATGTCTTTTTTGTTAAGAGTTTGCATTCCTTATGGTGTGCCTTTTATTCCCATGACTTACTTATTCCATAACCAGAGGACTGTATCTCCCCTTCCCCTTCATCCATTTTTCCCAGCCCCCCTTTCCCTCTGGTAACCATCAGTTTGGTCTCTGGATTTATAGGTCTGTTTCTGCTTTTTCTTTGTTCATTCATTTTTTTAAGATTCCATTTATTGAGTGGAATCATAAGCTACTTGTCTTTCTCAAACTGATTTATTTCTCTTAATGTATACCCTTTAGGTCCATTCATGTTGATTCAAATAGCACAATCTCATCCCTTTTTATAGCTGCATAATATTCCTGTGTGTGTGTGTGTGTGTGTGTGTGTGTGTGTGTGTGTACACCATGTTTTCCTTATCCATTTATCTCTTGATGGACACTTAGGTTGCCTCCATGTCTTGCCTATTATAGATAATGCTGTAATAAACATAGGTTTATTGCATAGAGTGCACACATCTTTTCAAGTTAGTATTTTTGTTTTGAGTAAATACTCAATAGTGGAATTACTGGATCGTATGGTAGCTCTATTTGAAATTCCTTGAGGAACCTCCATACTGATATTTCCACAGTGGCTATACCAGTTTGCATTCTCACCAACAGTGCAGTGTTCCTTTTTCTCCACATCCTCACCAACACTTGTTGCTTTTTATCTTTTTTATTTTAGCCATTCTGGCAGGTATTAGGTGATACTGTGGTTTTGATTTGCATCTCCCTGATGCTGGGTGCTATTGAGCACCTTTTCACATGTCTTTTGGACATCTGGATGTCTTCTTTGGGAAAATGTCTACTTAGGTCCTCTGCCCATTTTTTAATTAGATTGTTTGCTTTTTGATGTTGAGTTATATAAATTCCCTACATATTTTGGATATTCACCTCTTATTAAATATATATTTGCAAATAGTTCCCTCCATTCAGTAGGTTGTCTTTTTGCTTTATTGATGGTTTAAAGGAAGGGGCTGTTGAGAAATAAATAAAAAGAAAAAATAGACATAAATTTGCCAATCTTGCTTTATATATTTAAAAAAAGAAAGAAAATATAATACCAAATGATGGTGCCCAAAATTACTGGTGTACAAACTCAAAGAGGCTGGAGTAGGACTTAACCCAGAAAAGAGATGTGAGAGGCAAGAGTGGGATAAAAGAACTAAAGTCCAAAATAGAGTAATCATTATGAGTGTCTGTTTTGCATATCATTGTTAATAAAAGAATAGTGCCTTTAATTTTGATTCTCATGTTGATGAATTTCTATAAAATAACTAATAAAATTCAGTCTGCTCAAATGTTATTTTTTCTCATTTCCCTATTATTTGCTCTTATAGAGTAAATTATGTTCCCTCCAAAATTCATATATGAAGTCCTAACCCTCATATGACTATATTTGGAAATAAAGCCTTTAAGGAGGTCATTAGGTTGGATGAAATCATAAAGGTGAGTCCTAATCTGGTAAGAGTCATGCCCTTATAAGAAAAAGAGACGTCAAAGTATGCTCTCTATCCTCCCACAAGTATGCACAAAGGCCATGTGAGGATAAAACAGAAATTTGCCCTCCGCAAGCCCAGGAGAGGCCTCACCAGAAATCAACCCTATGGGTGCCCTCATCTGAGACTTCCAGCTTCCAGAGTGGTGAAAAAAATGCATTTCAATTGTTTATGGTGCCTGGTCTATGGCATATCCAACAGGACATATATCATATGTTAGCACTTACATGAAATATCTAAAATGGTCCAATTGACTGGGACAAAGATTTGAGATTATCAGGAGCTGAGGGGGTGGCAGCTAGAGGGCAAGAACTTAAAGGTCCCAGAGTTTCTATGTGGGGTGATGAAAGAGCTTTAAATAGGCTGGTGATGGTCACACAGCATTATAATCATAATTAATGCCACTCAATTCTACACTTAAGAACGAGTTCTACAGAAAATTTTATTACATAGGCATTTTATTGCAATTTAAAATTAGATAAAAACCAATGTAAAAATGCTCAATGTTTCATCCTTTCAGCTGCTTTTTTCCCTCAAAACATTCTTACAATAAGGTCATCATTAGAAACTGTATTTTAGGGTCACCTAGGTGGCTCAGGTGGTTAAGCATCTGCCTTGGGCTCAGGTCATGATCCCAGGGGATTCTTGGATCAGCCCATGGGTCCACATTGGGCTCCCTGCACAGCGGGGATTCTGCTTCTCCCTCTCCCTCTACCCTTCCCCTGCTTGTGCTCTCATAAATAAATAAATAAATAAATAAATAAATAAATAAACAAACTTTTTAAAAAAGAAACTATATTTTAACAAGTAATGTCAATTAAATGTAATAGTCTATAGCCCCAAAAGTATTTATTTTCTACTTCTTTTATATGGCAGATGAAAAGTCATTTTTATATGTGTACTATGATACCCACCGCAACTTATGAAGTAATGGAATTTTGTAATGCAATAGAAGAAAAAGCAGTAGTCCAAGAAACACTTGCATATTTGGCTACTGCATTCCCACCTTTTACCAAATAGAAATACAGATCAGAGCAAGGCTTCTCCGGTGTATCTACTACTTTGGAGTTAAAACTATATGTATATTTCTGTGATTGCATTTGTTTTATTGTACACTTTAATACATGAGTGATACCACCCTGCATTTGCATTGTAGATAACTAGAACAATAGACAAAGCAAATACCTCTCCCCTCCAACCACACTCTGCAAGGCCATTTCTGAGGAAATCACTATTATCAGTTTGTTGTTTACTCTTTTAGATATCAAAGTATACTTGGGGATTTTATTCTTATAGTATGTTTATTTGATTAATATCCAGGGAAAGCTATGAAAACAAAGACAAAGAAGCCTATTATATTTTGAAGGTCTGCTAGAGATATTCAACATTTTATACACAACATTTTATTTAATAGAGCAAAACTTCAAGGTATAGATTGTTATTCCTATTTTAAATATGTAAAGACTTTGCAGGAGATCAAGTATATTTTCTATAGCCACACAGACAGTAACAGAAGCCAGTCTTTCTGATTCTAACCCGATGTTTGTTGATTTGCCTCACGATAATCTGCCAGACCCAAGCAGCTCATTGCTAAGAGCCTATTCTGCTATATTAAGAACAAAACAGAAAATGAAAGGTGGATAGGATAAAGAAGGTTTTATTCCACTCACACAATAGTTACACATCTAGAAATGCCTTTTGAGGCATTTGCTGTTTTATTCTGCTGACCAATTTTTGTTGGGCATAGTTTTCTGCAACATTAACAGTGGTGACTATCTAGTAGACATTGTCTATAAATCTCACTTCTTCATCAATTTACTGTGATAAAATGAAGTAAGACAGAATATATATGGGCAGGAGAAATCTGTTCCAACTCTTTTATAATTTGCAATAGACAAAAGAAAATATAGAGGGACTTTCCATTTGACCAGAGGTGGCTAAAGAATTGAATCATGCTCGTTTAACTGAGAAGATGCTATCTTAGCTGGTCAATGAGAAAATACAAAAGGCTTAAGCCAAACGGATTACACCGTGATTCCCCTGATCTACACCATTCCTTCCTGCAGGACCTAAGCTTCTGACCTTCACTTTGAAGATGGGAAATGATGATCCAGGAGAGTCAGAAGAGCCAGACTTCAGCATGAAATGGAAGCAGATCCACATTTGATTTTTAAAACGAGGTCACCACCTGGACTAGCACAGCAGCATCTTCAAAAATCTGATTCATCTACAGCGGAGTAATCTTGAATCCCCTGATTAGAGAAGTTGTTCGACTAAGACTTGAAACAACAGCGTCCACTCTATTCGAACAGCACCCCCAAATGGGTACCTGTTTTACACTGGTCTCCACTCCGCCCCCCTCTGTGCTTCAATGTAGGGTAGTGTGTGTCCTTTTCCCTGGGAACAAGATATTCTGATGGTCAGTCATTGGTATTAGACTGGCTGGGATTGTAGGAAAGGAAAAGTTCTTCTGCTGCTCTAATAATTAAATTCACATAAACCAGATTAACAGGAAAACAACTAATTTAATTTCATACATGCGGAAGCCCATGAACACATGGGACTCAAAGTGCCCCAGACAGACAGCTTTTATACCTGGTAGATAAGGAAACAACAAATTTGTGAAGAATTGACAAGACAAAGGGGATAGGTTTGGGTAGCAGATTAGTAAAAAAGCAACGAGATTTGTTTATACTGTCCTCTCAGCCTGAAATTCTCTATCTTGGGCGATAAGGATGCCTTCTACCTTCTGTTACAGGGAAGGTAACTTTTACATGGAAGATTTATTTCCTGTTTTCAAGGGGACAAAGGAGGTCACGGTATCCTTGCGCAAGCTGTTTCTTAGGTAATTCTAATTCAAAATAATCAATATTGCAAGGTTTCATATTTGGGGGTGGGATATTCTGCTCCCCTTCAATATCTTGCATAGTGACAAATGCTTGGAGGGCACCATGCACGTCCAGAAAGACTATACTAGCAAGATTCAGTTAATCTATTTACCAGAGTGAATTTATTTGAATTTCAGATTTGACCTTGCCCTGGAGGTTAGCAAGGCCAGAGTTCTTTTGTATTTATAGTGCTCAATTAATTTTTTTTTTAAATAAGAGGGTACAATTTACTAAGAAGAAAATGAAATTCGAATCTACAGAATTCACTAGAACTTTAGGCATTTTCTTATGTTTTGTTTGTTTTATTTCGTTGAGGCATGTCATCATTTTCAATAGCTTAAAAATAGTATCCCCCCAAAACTCAGTATTCTCTGAATAGCGAATTTCTAGCTCAACTAACCTCCAAACTTGTGAGATGCCAGACGTGGCTAAGAAGGAATCAGACTTTTCAAAAATGTCTTTGTTCAGGAGAAATGTTACATTTCCTCTGCATACCTGATCCTAGTCTGGAATGCTGATAGAATTGGAAAACGTAGGACACATCCATCAATTGCTTAATTATTATTAAGTTACAGAAACTTTTCTTTGGGGAAAAAAAATCTTATGTTTTTCTTTATCATATGTTGGAAGAGAATATTAACTTCACCCCTTTGCCTCTGGGAGTCAAGAATCAAGTAACTAAAATTAATACTTAACTGCAGGGACTATACTCGCCTCCATCATTACATTTACACTCTCTACTTTGTGCAACACTCATTTTCTTATTTTCATTCAAACGGTATTTTTATATTTGTACTTTATGTCATTTCAAAAGATATTTTTAAGAGAGATTATAAGTATAAAAGACAGTAAATGGCCTAATATGTTATAGTTCCCCAAAGGGAAAAATCCTTAGCAATATTTAATAATCTGCATAAAATAGAAACTTTTCAAGAAATAGTAGATCATATCATTGAGGAGTTTAAATAATTAATGCCTTTTTGGAATAGCACACCCATGAGTGTCTGCATTTGCCTTAAAATAAGACATATTTCAAAACATTATCACTTTCTATCTTGTGATGGACCACCCTTCAATTCTCAAAAAAGAGTGATTCAAACCAAAATACAGAATAATAGTGGTGCCAGACCCAAGAACAAAACTTTGGGTATACTGAGAAGTGATGTTTCTTAAAGGGAGGAGTTTGTCTTCATGGATGGCAATTATTATAAGGAAATGATAACAATAAAGATACTTAGATCTACTTAAATCTTCAAACGGATAATTTAGGGTGGTAACTGATCCAGCGCCCCATCCTTTAACTGTTATTTGAGTACTGAATTTAAAAACTAAACTAAGCAAAAAAACTATAGCAAAACATTATAAAAATGTGCAATATATCATTCAAATGACTAGAATAGATACGCAAATAAATTTTTCCTTATTACTGAGGGTTCTTTTTTCTCAACTATAGAGTTATAGTATATTGTATTTTCCTTCTGAGATCATGGTATCATCTGTCTTCTCTTCAGTCCCCCAATAGCTTGAAGAACGGGAAGAGAGGAAAAAGCTGACCTCTGGTTTCTGCTCTTAGTGCTATATCCAGAAGTCCTCTCACCATAATGCAAGTTCCACACAATGCAAAAAAAAGCCCCCATTCACTTTAGCCCTTATTCATTGTTCCTTCCTCTGGCATCGGCACTCAGCCACCATTCACAATTTCATTATGTGCAAAGTCCAGACTACTGCTTCTAACATAAGGAAGAAGAGCACATTTGAAAAAGCTTTCAGATGACAGGGCTTTATTTCCTCACACTTCATTTAAAAACCTTTTAAAGAGCAGTCTGAGCCTCTGATGGTAATGCCTTGCCTAGCAATTAGCGGCGGAGGTGCTGAGCTTTAAAAGGCTTTTAAATTATGTTATGAAAGGTCCTCCTACAATGGGCTTTCATTACCCAGGGTAAAGTCTGCGAGCCCCGCCCATTTCTGGGACACAACTACTAAGCTCTTCTCAGGAAGTCACTCCCAAAGATTGACAGCTTGAAATTCACTAGACACAAGATTTTCAGTATAACAGGGTTGCAAAGTAATACCCAATCTCATATGGAAATTGCCTTTTTTCTTTTTTCTTTGAGTGGACTAACGAGCAAACTTCAAAAGTCCCTCAGCTTTGACTTGTGCTTATCTGAAGTATATCCAAGGGCATCCGTAAGGCTTTGAACGGAAAAAAAAAAAAAAAAGGCAGTATCTTTTTCTTCAGTAATAGGCCCAAAGGGCTGGAAATCTCAGAACTTTTCCGAATGCATCCTTGGCAGAGAAGGAGCTAGAACAGACTCACCTGAACTCTGAGCTGCCCCAGCCCATGAATAGAAAGAGGATGGTACCTCACACACTCTAAGGAAGAGCAGAAGCAGCTAAAAAATGACTAAATCCCTCTCAGCGAAATCAGTTCTTTTCTTGGGTCATTCAGAGATTCCCAGCCACACTGGAAGGGGTGCCTGAGCGGAGGTCTTAGAATCTCCTGTTTTCTCCCCTGGCTTTTTCACTTGCTACTTAGAATTAGCAAATGCTACTTAGAAAAAGTAAACAATGTTCTCGGTAATTGAAAGTGTTAAAAGTAGATTTGGAAGCTGGCTTTGCCTTCTAAATGCAATGCCCTTAATTCTCTTACATTTGTTAATGACTGTGAACTTGGTTGCAAAGACAAATACAATGCCACCTGACTGACTCTGACCCCTTTACTGAGCAGCCCTGAGAAGAAATGTTAAAAAACCAGCGGCTCCAGGCTGTCGGAACCAAGGCTTTTATTCAGGGGAATCAATCACAGAATCCAATGTCTTCATCAGGCAACGCTCTTAAAATCAAACTGAAATGGTCATCATTTCCCTTCACTCAGAGAGACTTCCCTAGTGCTCCATGTAATGCAATACCATTTCCCCTTCTGATTGGTTTCAGGGGAACTTTCCCAGGCAAAACTGATTTTCCACAGCTGCCTGCAACTTGCCGAATTTTATTTGCTTTGTTAAGTTTGATATTGAGGATGCTGTAAGCAATCTTGTTAACTTTCAGGAAACTAATTTTGCCTTCTGGGTGAGGGTGTATTAGAGGCCAGAAATTCTGAGGTGGTTTGTTTGTTTTTTCTTTGTTTGGTTGGGAAGGAGGGGCTGTTGTGTGTTTTTTTCCAGATTCATGACTGACTTAGAATATCCTGGAGTACTCTATGTTTCAGGTTTCATTTATGATTAGTCAAAATTATTACTATTTTTTAAAAAAGATCTAATAAAATTTTTAACTAAGAGATTTATTGTTCAATTAGAAAAACATAAGAAGGAAATACCACCTCATTTTTATTTCCAAAACAAGGGATAACAAATCTTAGAATGTAAACTCTATCCATTTTTCTTTCCTCATATCCTTTAATTTATATGCACAAACAATATCTACTTTTCTCTCACTGTCTTTCAACGATTGTTATGAGTAAAATAATAACAACAACTTTACAATATCTACTTTTCCCTCACTGTCTTTCAACAAGTGTATGGGTAAAATGATAACAAAACAACTTCACAATTGAAAAATTATCAGCCTTAAGAAATAAACAGCAAAGGTTATTGAGCAGCAAAGGATTTTATTCAGAAATAGCAGAGGAATTGCAACTGGGGACATGCAAACTATGGGAAACCAAAAGCCAATCAGAAACAAAGGAGTGTCTTTTTTTTTTTTTTTCAGTTTTATTTATTTAAGTAATCTCTACACCCAACGTGGGGCTCAAACTCAAGAATCTCATGCTCTTTCAACTGATCCAGCTGGCACCTCAAGAGTATCCTTTCATAGAGAAAAGAAGGAAGTTGGAAGCAGTTGTTTTGAACAAAACTTCTTGGAAGGAAAAATTTGAGTTCAA
>PISX010016411.1:0-46272 GCA_004024625.1 Mellivora capensis
AGAAAAAATTGAATTAACTGCAAGACTAAAGAATCATGGGGAGAAAGCCATGAATTCCACGCATTGCTTTCTCCTCCTCTGGAGTTCCGCTGCTCTCCTTGTTAAGTGAACTTGGTCTTGGCTGGATTTCTTTTGATCTTCTGGGGGAGGGGCCTGTTGTAGTGATTCTCAAGTGTCTTTGCCCAAGGCAGAGCTGCACTGCCCTTACCAGGGGCCGGGCTGAGTAATCCTCTTGGTTTCGCTTTCGGGAGCTTTTGTTCCCTGAGTGCTTTCCGTAGAGTCTGGAGGACGGGAATGAAAATGGCGGCCTCCTAGTCTCCGGCCTGGAAGAGCTGAGATTCAGGGCTCCACTCCTCAGAGAAAAGTCCCGGCTACTCCCATATCCCTCGCCTCTGGCCGCGCTCCGAGCTCACCCAGCCTGCGACCGGTTCAAGGTAACCCCGAGCTGAGAGCTCACTCCTCGGCTCTGTCTCTGTAGCCGGCTTCCTGCTCCGATACCTGCTAGCTCTGCGACACTCAGACACCCTTCTGTGACCCTGCGGGACCTGGGGCCACGCTGACCCCACGTGGGCTTCACCCTGGTTTAGCCTCTGGAGCGATGTCCCTCCGTGGAGCAGACTTTAAAAGTCCAGATTTAGTGCTCCGTGGCTCCGCCGCTTGCCGGGAGCCAGCCCCTACCCCGCGGTCTATCCTCCCGTCGCTTTCGATTCACTTCTCCGCCGGTCCTACCTTTCAGAAAGTGGTCGATTTCCTGTTTCCAGAATTGCTGTTCTTTCTCTCTTCGATCTCCCGTTGGATTTGTAGGTGTTAGCAATTGTTTGATAAGCTATCTAGCTGATCTCCTGCTACCTGATGTCGTCTCAGCTGCTACTTCTCCGCCATCTTGCTCCTCCTTCAGAAAGACATTTATTGAGCCTTGTTATTATTAAGAGACAAAGTTTTATAGACAATAGGAAAATAGAGAGGATGGCTGATGGCAAATTATTGCTATGGAAGATCCACATAAATGAAAATGCATACAAATGTGTACAAATTTGACCAATGACTTAGAAGTCTGGGGGGACTCTTAGGACAGCGATGAAAGCCAAATATTGAGAACTCTGTGAAATAATTGGAGCTCAGATTAAATATAAAACTTCATACTCATGATAGGATGGCCCTCGGCAGAGGGAAACTCCCAAGCATCTCACATGTGCACACTACTGTAGGATTAAGCTTCTTGTTACTATCACTGAGGGACTAGCTAAATCTTGGTGGGTACTCAGCTTGCTAGGCTTCGCCAGCCTGAGACCATTAGGAACACTCTACTGTTAGGTTAATTAGCTTGCTATAGCAAAGGAAAATGCAAGCCATGAGGAACCATGAGGAGTCAAGAAAGGTTATTTCACAGCATCTTGGATGTTGAAAGGAGTCATGGAATGATAAACATAGGGATTGAATGGATTTTGTGAAATAAGGAGCTACTGGAAGATGAGTGGTCTTACACTTAAATATATGTCTCTATAGAATTTATTGGGTACGTGGTCTGTGTTTTAGCTCCAAATGAATGTGTCTAAATAAACTGATGTTAAAGAGCTTGGGCTTGGTTTATCTTGCATGTCATGCTTGGTACAGTTTATCTGTTCTGTGAGTCCTCACCCAATTTTGGAAATACGGTTTCTTTTTCAGTACAAGAATATCCATTGGAGTAATTAACACCACACTTGGGTTTATAGGAAAAAAATGTAATTGAGGATAGCTACAGATTCTATTTGTACTTTCCTTAGATTGGTACAGCTTATTTTATGTTTTATAAGCTGCCCTTCCTCCCTTGGCCTATGAACAAATGCTGGTAAGAGTTGAGTGGATTTATAAAACACTAAATGCTCCTGCTAAGATCTCTCCCTCTGTCTTCTACTCTGACATATTCAGCATTATCCCACAACTGCTCTGCTTTAAACTCCAGGGGGATTCTCAGTGTTCTTTTTAGCCCATCACCTCTAAAGTCCAGGTCTCCCTAGCTGTGTATTATGTTTCAAACTATAGAATGTGAACTTGTAATACTTTTCCACATGATCATTTCTTACAGCCAAAATACTTGTTTTTCTTACAGCTCTTACCATCATCTGACATAACATGCATTTAACTTGTTTTTTTTTTTAAAAGTTGTTACCTCCAGGGCACCTGATTGGCTCAGTGGGTTAAGCCTATGCCTTTGTTTCAGGTCATGATCTCAGGGTCCTGGGATCGAGCCCCGCATCGGGCTCTCTGCTCAATAGGGAGCCTGCTTTCCTCTCTCTCTGCCTGCCTCTCCGCCTACTTGTGATCTCTGTCTGTCAAATAAATAAATAAATAAATAAAATCTTAAAGTTGGTACCTCCTGTTTCAGTAGACAGAAGCTAGGGAACATGCCCTTTTCCCAAGTTTTGTCTGTTGATTATTTAATCAAACACTAATGTGCATACTGCTGTGAAGGGATTTTACAGATGCAATAAAATCTCAAACCAGCTGACCTTAAGATGAAAGAGATTATCCTTCTCTCCAGGTAGAATTTGTCAGCTAAGCCCTTTAAGAAGCAGAGTTTTCTCTGGCTGGTAGAAGAAAGGAAAGACAGAGATATTCACATTGAGAGAAGAATCTGATGTGCTATTGCTGCTTTTGGAGATGGAATGGGTTATGTGTAAGGAGCAGCCACAAGGAGCTAAATGTGATCCTTGGCCTATGGTAAAGAAACGAGGACCTCAGTCCTACAAAAACAAGAGGAACTCTGCTAACAGTATGAATGATCTTGGAAGTGGATTATTTCCCAGAGGGTACAGATAAGAACCTACCTCTGCCAACATCTTGTTTTTTCATCCTTGTGAGAACCTAAACAGAGGTCCTAGCCAATACCAGTCAGACTTTTGGCCTGCAGAACCAAAATAATAAGTGGGTGATGTTTTCAGCTGTTTTGAAAGTAGAGATATTTTCCCCCTTTTTGTTCATTGTTATATCATTAGGACCTAGAATTGTGCCTGAAATATAAGAAACCTTTTAGAAGTAATTCTAGTTAATCTGCTAACATAAACACTGTGAATAGTTTGAGACTATTTTAATCCATAGACTCACTCTAGATATTTAGTTGTAAATCCAGTTGAGTAAAGGATTAAGGATTAAATGTTTGATGAGTCCATCTAAAAATCTTATATAATCTCTGGTAAAACTTAAAAAAAATATAAAAGTCATCAGTGATACACTTACAAGTGTTTATTATTTTTTTTGAGATGAATTGATTTCAGACACTGAATACTTGATTTAATGCATGTTTTAGTGTACTTTATGTGACACAAATTAATTTGCAATAGAAGCAGGAAACCTATCTCTAAGGTAATTAGTCATGGTCAAATCTTAATTATCTCCTTAAATAGGAAAACAGGCTTATCAGGATATCTACTATGGTATTCTTGAGTGGGACGCTCTCTTATTTGTTAATAACCCTTTCCACTAAAATAAAATTCTATGGTATCGATTTTAACACATGGACTTTGAAATAATGACACCCATTTTTTAACCCTTCTAACCTCTATATTCCTTCCAATCATTCCACAAGTTGCTTTTATCTCTATACATGAGGAAAATGGGCCTCAGAGATATTGTATAACTAGCTTAAGATCAGAAAAATTGAATTGGTAAATCTAAGATTCTAGCCCAGGTGGATGTATTATTGAGGTTCCATGTTTGTCCTATTTTGACACACTGTCAATCAGTGCTGTTTGTTTATTAAATTCATCTGTAATTATTATGAATATATGTGAATTTATATCCATGTCTGAATATTTGCACTTGTTTGTAACACAGTTTTGTTGAATATTAACAAGTTTTATTGAATATTAACAAGATATGATCCTCATTTTCCTAGGCGCCAATTTTATCCTGGAAACTTTGTTAGAAGGCCTGGATTGTATGAACTTTTGTCATGAGGGCAATGGTCAAATCTCAAAACAAGTGGAAAAGTGAGTTAACTTTGATCAACAAATGAATGGAACAATCTTGAAGCAACCGGTTATCAGTCCATTAACATTTCTTTTACTTATGTCCCTTCAGTGCACATTTGTTGAGAGTACATCAAGTCCCTGGCATTATATTTTGTGCTAAATTCAGCATGATGTCTGTCCTTGGTATTTTGGGAGCTTTGAGGTGATATATTGTCAGAGGGCTGAAGCTGAAAGATGATAGGTGTTAGCCTTAAGAGGGGCAGCTGAGAGGGAAGAGAGGAGCAAGTGTGGGAATATTCTAGATGAGAGAAAGTAAATAAAAAGAATGGAAAATTAAGCAGACTTTGCTTTTTTTTTTAAGGAATTAAAAGAAGTACACTGTTGTTGTATATTAGAGTCCATTGTTTGGGAAAGGAGCGCATGGAGGCAGAGATTTAACATGATCCCGGAGACCCGGGATCAAGTCCCGCATCGGGCTCCCAGCTCCACAGGGAGTCTGCTTCTCCCTCTGACCTTCTCCTCGCTCATGCTCTTTCACTGCCTCTCTCTCAAATAAATAAATAAAATCTTTAAAAAAAATAATAAAAAGGATGTGTATGCAGTGCCTTCTAAGTTGCATTAATACAGTTGAAATTTATGTGGTGCTGCTGAAAGGAATGCAATGAGTAGGTTTTTTATTTATTCATTCACTCATTCAACAATATTCATTAAAAGCTTGCTTTGTGTGCTGTGTGCCAGGTGCTGGCTCATGGGTTAGGAGCTAGACTGCAGTGAATTTGTCATTGTCAGGGTCCTTTCCCTCATGGAGCTTATTATCTGGATTGATGGTTTTGAAAGGTCATTCTGCTGCAACATAAATAATAAACTGTAGCAAGGAAAGACCAGATAGAAGAAGCTGGAATAGGGAGAAAACAAGGATGAGTGCCTGAGCTAAGGATTTAGGATCTAGCAACAAGGAAGTCATTGGGGTGGCAGAAGTAGAAATATATTGGATGGAGGAGGCATTTCGACCCCTTCTTTTTGTAAAGTTAGAATGAGATGGAGGGCAGGTACTGTATGTCTTTATCACTGTATTTCCAGTCCTTCTCTACTAATTTAACCTTGACTCTCTATCATCATCTTTGCCAGATCATTGATTATAAACATTCTTGATTTTAGAGTGTGCCCAGCTCTGCTTAACCTTTAGTTGGGTCTAAATTTGATGGTTTGGGGTATTTTTCCCTGAATTTTTAAATCTGCAAATAAGTACTATTTCCTGAATAATGAATTCCTTAACTTTTTGGACATTTTTCTTTTCAGTATTATAGGGATATAGTCACATTCAGTTAAAGGCTGCATGGCATGTTAATGAGTGGTTAGTGAATCTCTCTTTCCCCCAAATATCTACTAATCTACTAAAAAATTTATAAGATGATCACTTCCCAAATTGACAACCTACTTTAGGAGCTATTTGTGCATTTTTTTTGTACTGTGCAATTTATTCTGTATAGAGAAGATTGCTTTATAATATTTCATTTGTAAATGCTGACACTCGCTCACAGTATTTAAAACAAAAATTTCAAATTATTATTTGAGCTTTCTTCCTTACCCTTGAAAGAGAAAATAAATGAATTTGCTTCTTTTCTGTTTTTCTTAGTTTTTAACGTTATATTAAGTTTGTAAAGTGTCTGCTTTTAAAATTATTTTTTTGTTTTGAAAAGGGAAATACATTCAATGGATTTAATAATTCTCTAAATATTAAAGTTAGAATATAATTATAATTTGCCAAACAGTTCTTTCTTCCATCACATTCTTGAAACAAAAACATGGGCCCTTTATTCATATTCCCTGTTTTCATATCCCATTCTTTTTGAAAAAGTGACATTTGGAGATTTGAAAGGTTCCAACTTTATGTTGCTATCTGGCAGAAAGAAATTTCAGAATAAGTTCTATTCTTAAACACCCTGACAATTTTAGCTATGTCTATATATAATTTGTTATTAGTTATGTTATAACTTATTAATGCACTTGATGGAAGTCACAAGGTTGGGTTCATATATATTTGTATTTAACTTTTCTTCTGCTAAGAAAGAAAAGTTTGGTTGTCTATTCTTCTATCTAAAATGTTATACATTCAAATTGCAGTAGCAATATGTTATAGATGATGTAGAAGAAGTTTGACAGTTTCAGAGAAAAAAGGCAGAATTATTTCTTTAAATTATTATAGTACTTTAAAAGTCTTAACTGTGTAAAATTTGAAACATTTGATATTTTTTAGACATCGTAAAGCCACTCCCATTTTCCAGTTTGAGAAACACTTTATGAAAAATTTCAACCTTATTTGCCTAATCCACTTTTTCTAGCTTCCTTTTCTTCTTATTCTTAGCAATATACTTAGCACCACAGTTGCAAAAATGGAAAATTTAGAATAAAAATCTTCAATCAAAACTTCCATTTTGTGATTTCATATTATGTCAAATAATCCAGTATTTATAAGTCCTTATAGCCTACAATAATTAATGGAAGCTAACAGGTGTCCTAAAAGATCAAACATTTCAAATTACTAATAAAAATAAGCATTTGAAACTATTGCTATTTAAGTAAGCTCTCAACAAAGTTGGGCTTCTCTACTCTAATTTTCATCTTTAACACCTTGAGAATAACGTTTGTGAAAGAATCGGAAGATTTACATTGGGAAATTGATGGATACATATAGATAGATACTAAAGTGTAGGAAGGAAAAAGACATTTCTTCAGGAGAGTAGCTACAAAAAGAGTGCATTTCACCTGTTCCTCTTGCATTATTTCTATGATAAAATCTCCCTTGTAGAAGGTTTCTATATAATTCAGCAGGCTTTTCTTATAATTTAAAAAAAAGATGCCTTACAAATGAAACCTATAATTTAAGCTTATGGTTTATGTCATAGTCAAATATTTTTCTATTACTTTGAAGATTTTTACATATTAATTTTCAGTATTAAAATGTCTTATTTTCCTACTCAAAATCTTCTCTGCTTTTATTATTCAAGCACGTTAGGTGAATGGCTGTTCTCCAAAGAAATGAACAACTATGGATTTAAAATTCTATTTCATTTTTTTGCTTATAAAATTTTAACAGTATCCTTTTGGCTTTATGGATCCAGACTATAAAATTGATGGATAAACAAGTTAAGAACTTAATTTTACCTTTATGTGTAAAAACTTACATGGAACAATCAGGTTTCATCAGCTATTCAAATTATTATTCTTTTCCTTATTGCATACTCTCGAACATAGAGGGCGCTGTTACATTAACGAACACCACCATTTCAAGCAGAGATTGTTTATAGCTCCTTTTCATGGCAAGACCATCAGCTCCAATGTGTTTCATGACTGCTATGTATTAATCATTTTATCTTTCTCTCAGTAAATATCTTTTCATAATGATTTAATGAAGTTCTTTCCATAAGCTTTCATCTGAGATAAGTAAAGATGTGAATGTGAATGCATGGATATATTTATAGAAAGCATTCGCTCATGTTAAATGCCTCATGAAGTTTCCTGACAGCACCACTCTTAATTCTTAACACATATAATAATATATCGTGACAAAAATCAGTCAACATGAGTCACTAGGCAGTAAATATTAAAAATTATGGAAAGACTGATAACTTGCTTTGACATTCTGGAAAAGCACATATTTTGTCACATTCATGCCAGGAAATGTAGACCAATATATTTAGTCTAAGTGATGCACAATATTTTTGGCAATACATAAAATAGGTTAAGCTAATTGTTGATCATTCCAAGAAAAAGAAGGTTGTTTAAAACATTGTGATTTTGAAATGCATTGATCTTTAAATTTTTATCTAGCTCTTTGATCTTTAAATTTTTATCTAGCTCTTTGAAAATAGAGGTATCTATCAAAGAACAGGTGGTATACATGTGGATGTTTTCTAAAGTGAGAATAATCACAATATTCTCAATTTGGAATACTTTTCACTTCTCTCCTTCAAGCTCTTTTAAGGTTTTACTCATTCTTACATGCCGACTTGACATGTTACCACCTGCACTGTCACTTTTCTGTGGCACAATACTGAGACTGGTCCAGCTTCTGGGAATGAGCCTTAGCAGACAGAATATATTATTGAAATATTTAGGCAATATAGTTATTGATTATCATGTGGCTTTACATATAATAAATGGTAAGCCAAAAAAATTGTAAACTGCACACGCATCAAGAGATTTAAATGTGTTTTTGTCTTTAGATATTCTAATCCCATTGTCTAGAATCTCCACTCAAAATAATGTTCTGAGAGAGTAGAGATAACTTCATGCAAAAAAAAAAAGAAAAGAAAATATTTTTGCAATTCTGGAATCATCACAAATAATTAAGAATGGTATACTACTCAACATGGTATTATAGAGATAATATATGGTATTATAGAGATAATATATGTTATACTCATATATTAATAATTCATATATAACAACACATACATATATAAAATAATAATATATGTATATGCATATGTATAGTGGTTGAAGCACATATTCTGAAGCCTGAAAGTTCTGGTTCAGATTTTAACCCAATCACTCACTAAGGAAAAGGACAATCTCTCTGCCTCAACTTACTCATGTAGAAAAAATAGGCATTAAAACAGTCATTAAAAACAATTTTCATGGGATTTTTATAGGAATTAAATGATATGGTCCCAGGTAGAATGTTTATAAGTATATATAAACCATATTAAAAGTTTGCCATTGTTATTTTCATGGCTCTTATATTAAAAGTGGTATTTTGTAACACTATATTTGAGTTTATCAGCACCTAAGTCTTAATCTCTTATCTATATGCTCTGCAAAGGAAAGATATTACCCAAAGGAAACTTTAAAAAGACAAATTGGTGTGTGCATAGTGGCTTTTGAGAAGGAGTGAAGTGAAGGTGTGATGACCAGTTAAAAATATACTGCAGTACTGATACAAGGTCATATTTGAATATTTAGTCACATCTTATCTCTGAGAAATATAGAGACATCAGAAGCACCCAAATATTATCATTTGGTCTTTTTGCGCCCTGTCACACTTTAATTATGATGTCTGCATATCATATCATATGCATATCATATCATATAATGTTCTAATAGTGAGTTTTGTGGTGTTTTATGTGTCTTTTGATGGGAAGAGATACAAATTTATAATTTAGAGATTCTGTGACTACAAAGTTAGCCTCTTACCTGTCACTGGAAAGGTTACTTTTCATTATGGTTATATATGGGTGTGGGTGTGTGTGTGTGTGTGAGTGAGAGAGAGATGAAATTTCAAATCATTCTGCTTATCTTTTACAACTCCCCCTTTACCTCATGCTACTCAGCCACCTGATCTCTGTGCTGTCCTTTGAACACTAAGCTTTTCTCATCGTAAGACTTTATCTTTCTTGTCCCACATTTCCCAATTTGTCAGAGGACCAGTGTCATTCATTCAGATATGCTTAAATGTGTCCTCTCAGAGAGGATTCCAGTAACTGCATCTGTTAAAGTATCACTGCCATCCCACCACTTTTAATTTGTTAATTTTTTAATATTGCATTTATAATAAACACAAATTATACGTACTCAAATTGTGAGTCTTCTCTACTATAGTACAGTTCCACTGAAGCATGAGCTTTGTTCGTGCTGGTGTCACTTGCCCCTAGAATTTAGACTACATGTTAAGTGGCTGAATGATTATGACTGATAACTTTTGTTTAAATTCAGGTGAAATTTCTGTACAAAAATGTTGATACTATGTACATTGTAACTAGCTAAACTGGTATCTTCTACAGATAACATCAATCAAACATCCATACTTTAAAAAGTTACATTACTGTTAATAATATTTTCCAATATTTATAGACTATCTCTAAGGGGGGATTGAGCTGGATATCATCATTGGATTATGGAACAACTGGGGAGGGTCAATGTAAGCATTAAAGTAAAATAAAAATTAAAAATTGCTCTAAAAGCTAAACAATGATTTGTTCCTATTTTAAAGATGAGTATACTTAGAAATAACATTTTACCTGACCTAAATCTTAATTTGTATGCTGTTCAAATTATCTAATGACCAGACATTTCCCGAGTTGAAAGATAATTATGTTTTGGATTATGCCACTACAATAAGATTTCTTATTTTGTCTTCCAGTTAAATTGTGTAAGCTGGGCAAGCAAACTGGAAAATGCTAATGCCCAAATGGTTACTCCTATATATTCATATTTTATGATCTTTCTTTAGAATAAAGAAAGTAGTAAACATGTAGTATTTTTTCTCTGAAGGAATATGACATAGATAACAAAGCCTTTGAGACTACCTTCTTGGACTAACGAGCCCTCTGGACTTTCTATAAGAGATAATAGTATCATAGTCAGAGAATATCAGGTATAGAAATATGATTATAAATGTTATTCCATTGATTCACCACATTCTCAAATCAAAATAGGGCTTTTGTTTCAAAGTATGATCTTTTTGTTCCATGTCCCATGTAAAAACCTTGTTTCAATAACCAAAGCACTCTTCAGTGCTGGAAATGTTAAATAATTGAACAACTTTTAATGAGGAATGAAAGTAAAGAAAACTTCAAGTCAGTAAATCTTCATAAATGCATTCAGAGAGCTGTGAAGAAGGTGCCACATGCTGTGATCTCTTTTAAGACAGGACACTGAGGTCTGAAGAGATTGACTTTGGAACCAAACTACCCACATTCCAGTCTTGGCTCGACCACACACTAAAGAGTGTAGTCTTTGGCAAGTTACTTAACTCCCTCTAGTCTTAATTTCCTTATAAGTAAGACAGGGACTAATAATAATACCCAGACATATAGAGGTTATCTTAAGAATTAACTAATTAACTAAATAGAACATCTGGCTCATTATAAGCATATGAAAGGTTTTGGTTTTGTTTTTGTTTTGAGGTGGGGGTGAGGGAGCAGAGGGAGAGGGAGAATACCAAGTGGGCCAGGTAGGTTCCACACTCAGCACAGAGCCCGATATGGCACTCCATCTAATGATCATGAACTGAGCTGAAATCAAGAGTCGGATGCTCAACCGACTGAGCCACCTAGGGACCCCAGCATATGAAACGTTTTTTTAAAAAAGTTTTAATATAGCTGTTTCATCTTAACAGAATTTGCCAATTATTTGGGGAATTTGAGATTGTTTTGATCATTTATGTTAGCCAGTTAATTTGAAATATTTCTACATAATGATTCATTCTTGGTTTTCAGCAAAAAAAAAGAACTATTTCTATACAATTCATTCATTAAAATAAATATCTACATGAACATCACTAAGAGTCAATTTTTAAAGATTGTCAATGTTAGAGACATAAGTTATGCATATTCTGCTGGTGACTTCATATGACATCCTGGCCTTCTTTACTCTTCACCTTATTTCCATAGTGATATTAACATGACCGTCGTAAATATTTACTAACCATACTTCATGCCTAATGAGAGAAGTGCTCAGAAGGAACGGTAGAGGACATAAAAAATATTTTTGTCATGGTCACGGTCCCCTAAGGAATAGAAGAATTTTCAAAATACAATTTATTTTTCAGAATTCAAGCATATGTTAATTCAGTTAACATTATTAATGTTATATTAATTAATATAATATTATATTAATATTCTTAATATAATAATAATATAATAAATAATGATATTTATTCTTACTTACTAATGAATTTTCAGTTGCCTTACCAAAACTGAGAAACTCCTTCATGAAACTTAATGAGCAACCTCCTTGGGAAAATGATCAGTTTATAAGTATTGTTTTGGGGGGAAATATTATGCTCTAATTGAAACTTTAATTGATGCCTTGATATTCATGCTTTGGTAAATGGCCTGCTGCTGAAAATAGAAAGAGATTTACATGAATGAAATTTACATTTTTTATTTTGGTTCTTCATAACATTTTATACTCTTAACTCTTTTTTCTACCTCTCTCTTCCTCTCCCTCCTGAACACACACAAACAAACACACTCATCTGATGTTAAGTATTCTGAACTTCTAAATGATCTATTCATTGAGACATAAACCATATAAGAGTATAAGGTCAGAAAAATGCAGCACTCTAGAATCGTATTCAAACATGTGGCATGCTCACTGCTTGTATGGTATTTGTTGTGAAGCAGCTGCAATTGGCTACTGGACTCGAGTGGTATTTGTTATAACCTTTCCCCCTTTTATTTTACATCCAGCTCTGCCTTCCAAATTGGCTTCATATTATTGGCACTTTTTCTTTGCATATCAGAACAAGAGTTAAAATCACAATATGCCTTTGCTCTTCGTACTTTGCTCTATGGTATTTATTTTACATCTTTCATACTGTGAGAAAAATCTGATGTATAACCATTAAGTAACTTGCCACAAATACTTTACGATGAATCTTTCCTGGAGCATTTCCTTTTGTTTTACTTCCATTGATCAGTATGTGCCTTCACTCTTTGCTCCTGGCAACACAAGTCCTACACTTACCTAGTGTTCCGTCCTTAATAGGTGGCTTAGATGATTCAGTGTTATCAGAATTATACTCATCAGTCCACTGACTCAAGTTTTTCTGTCAGGATTCCTCTAAAATATTTTTAACAGTAAAAAATAAAAAGCAAAACATTTAAAGGCAAAACAGTAAAAAGCTAAAGTTAACCTTATAAAAATATGTTTCACAACTTTGCAAAAGTTGTGTATATTAAAAATCATTGGTGGCAAAAAGAATCACTGAAAAGCCAATGGGTGAGACTCAGAAAACACAAGAGCAGACTCACATCCAGTCTGAAGACACAGATGAGTTAAGCCTGCTCTGTCATGGCTGAGGACGAGACACTGCTCCTTGTGCCCTGACTCTGACCATTCTGACTTACTCACTGGAGACCAACACTGCCACCAGTGTACGAAATGCTGCCCTTGAAAAATAAGTGATGCTGCCGCTGTTGAAACCACTGCCAGAAATGACTGGCATTATAAAGTGTAGCAATACTTCCTTGGGCTATTAGCTACAGATTCTAAGGCCAGGGCAGCTGTATGTTTTGGAAGAGTCTAAGGCATAGGTCTGTGCTCTAAAAACAAGTGATCAAAAAAACAAGTATAGGCTTACCTCATTTCATGGTACTTCACTTTATTGCAATTTGCAGCTACTGCACTTCTTACAAATTGAAGGTCTGTGGCAATCCTGCCTCAAGCAACTCTATTGGTGCCATTTTTCTAACAACATCTGCTCCCTTCATGTCTCCATGTTACATTTGGTAATTCTCATAGCATTTCAGACTTTTCATTTTTATTATGTTTTTCATGGTGGTCTGTGATCAGTCATCTCTGGTGCTACTATTGTCATTGTTTTGGGGTGACACAAATCATGCCCATAAAAGATGGCAGCCTTAATCGATAAATGTGGTTTGTGTTCTGACTGCTCTACTGACTGGCTTTTCCTGCATCTTTCTCCCTCTACTCCAGCCTCCCTGTTTCCTGAGACACAACAATATAGAAATCAGACCAAGTAATAACCCTGTAATGGCCTCTAAGTGTTCAAGTGAAAGAGTCACATGTCTCTTACTTTACATCGGAAGCTAGAAATGACTGTGCTTAGTGAGGAAGACATGTTGAAAGCCAAGGTGGGCTGAAAGCTGGGCCTCTCATGCCAGTTAGCCAAGGTTAAATGTAAGAGAAAGGTCCCTGAAGGAAATTAAAATTGCTACTCTGGTGAACATGTGAATGATAAGAAAGTGAAACAGCCTTATTGCTGATATAGAGAAGTTTGGCAGTTTAGATAGATCAAGTCAGCCACAACATTCCCTTAAGGCAAATCCTAACTGAGGGCAAGGCCCTAACTTTTCAATTTGATGAAGTTTGAGAGAGGTGAGGAAGCTGCAGAAAAAAAGCTTGAAGCTAGCAGAGGTGGGTTCATGAGGTTTAAGGAAAGAAGCTGTTTCCATAATATCAAGGTATGAGGTGAAGCAGCAAGTGTTGATGGGAAAACTGTAGCACATTATCCAGAAGTTATGGCTAAGATAATTAATGAAGGTGGCTACACTAAGCAATAGATTTTCAATATAGATATAGTAACCTTTTTTTTTTTTATTTCTTTTCAGCTTTTATTGAAAGAAGATATCATCTAGGAGTTTCATAGCTAAAGAGGAGAAGTTAATGCCTGGCTTCAAAACTTGAAAGTGCTGGCTGACTCTTGTTGGGGCCTAATGCAGCTAGTGATTTGAAGTTGAAGCCAATATTCATTGACCATTTTGAAAATCCCAGGGCCCTTAACTTACACTGTACCTACTCTGCCTCTGTTCTATAAATGGAATAAGAAAGCCAGGATGATAACATATCTGTTAACAACATGGTTTATTGACTATTTTAAGCCCACTGTTGAGACCTACTTCTCAGAAAAAAAAGATTCTTTTAAAAATATAACTGCTCATTGAAAATGCACCTGGTTACTCCAGAGCCTTGATGGAGAAAAAATAATGAGATTAATGGTATGTTTATGCCTGCTAACATAACATCCATTCTGAAGCCTTGAAAATATCAAAGAGTAATCTCAACATTCAAGTCTTATTATTTATGAAATACATTTTGAAGGCTAGAGCTATCGTAGATTGTGATTGCTCTAATGAATCTGAACAAAGTAAACTGAAAACTTTCTGGAAAGGATTCACCATTCTAGATGCCATTAAGGGCATTTGTGATTCACAGGAACAGGCCAAAATATCAACATGAACAAGAGCCTGGGAGAAGTTGATTCCAGCCTTCATGGATGACTTTGAGGGGTTCAAGACTTAAATGGGAGAAATGACTGCAGATGTGGTAGAAATAGCAAGAGGACTAGAATGAGAACTGGAGCCTGAAGATGTGATTGAATTGTTACAATCTCATGATAAAACTTTAATGGATGAGGAGTTGCTTTTTATCCGTGAGCAAAGTAGTTTCCTGTGAGGAAATCTACCAGTGAAGATACTGTGGAGATGGTTGAAATGAGAGCAAAGAATTTGGAATGGTACAAAAACTTGGTTGGTATAGCAGTGGTAGGATTTGAGAGGATCGATGCCAATTTTTAAAGAGTTCTACTATAGGTAAAATGCTATCAAACAACATTGCATGCTACAATGCTACAGAGAGAGCATTCTTGAAAGAGAGAGTCAATGAATGCAGCAAACATCATGTCTTAGTTTACTGACACAATCACTCCTGCCTTCAGCAATTACCACCCTCAACAATCAGTGGCCATCAAGATTGAGACAAGATGCAATACCAGCAAAAATATTATGACTCACTGAAGGTTCAAGTAGCGATTAGTATTTTTTAGTATTTTTAAGTAAAGCATGTGCATTTTTTTAGGCATAATGCTATTTCACACTTAATATAGTACAGTATGTATAAACATATCTTTTATATGTACTAGGAAACAAAAAAAATAATTTGACTTGCTTTATTGTGAAACTCACTTTATTGCAGTGGTTGAACTAAATCCACAATATTTCCCAGGTATGCCTGTATTTGGCATGTTCAACTTCTTTTTGGTGCCATTTCTCTCAAGCTGGGTAAAGGAGATCTAGTAGTCAATACCAGTTTCCCTCTCCATTTATCTGTCTTTTGTAGAGTTTACCCCTTGAATCTGGTTGACTCTGCAACTTGTTCTTTACCAATAAGATGTGATAGAAAGTAAAAAAAAAAAATAAAAATAAAAATTCCTTGTGGCTTCTACTTAAGTCTTCTGGGACATTTACTTTTGAGTTGCTCACTTTAAAACCCATCTATCAGGGCACCTAACTTCAGCTCAGGTCATGATCTCAGGTCCTGGGATCAAGCTCTGCTGTGAGCCCCATAACAGGCTCTGCATAAGGTTCCGCACTTAGCTGAGAGTCTGCTTGTCCTTCTCCCTCTCGCTCTACCCCTCCCTCTCTCCCTCCCTCTCTCTCTCACATACATAAATAATAAAATCTTTTGAAGATTTTTTTTTTAAGCCATCTGTGTACACAACGTGGGGCTCGAACTCACAACCTCAAGATCAAGAGTTGCAAGCTCTACCGACTGAGCCAGCCTGGAGCCTCAATAAAATCTTTTAAAATAAATAAAACCATCTTTCATAAAATGATAAGTCTGGAACACATGAGAGGCCATGTGTAGATGCTCTGATTAAAGGCCTCTATTCAACTTCCAGCTGACATAGTCAGTTTCAGTCATTAGCCATGTGAGAAAGCTGTCTTAGATATCCAGCCAAGTCAAACTTTTAAGACTATTGTAGTCCCGGTTAACATATGACTGCAACCCCTTGAGAGATCACAAGCAGGAACTGGTCAACTGAACCTAGGAAGCCCACAAAATCCACAAAATTATGAAAACTCATAATACATTGTTGTTTAGAAAGTATACTTTGAGATAGCTATGCAGAATAGATATCACCAAAATACGAGAACTCCACAAAAGGAGAAGTTTACAGATTCTGGGTAGAAGGGTAGGAGGGAGGGTGAGTTTAATTTCACTATATTGCAAATTTGCCCTTTTTTCATCTTTTATTTAGTAGTGTGAATCTAGTTTGGTAGTTTGTTATTTCAATGAAAAAAATATGCAGTATATATCAATTCAGAATTGATTGCTTAGAATTGCCTATGTGATTTTGAGAAGACAACAGCAACACCTGATGATCTATATTGACAATTATATGTCTAGTTTTACGAGCAAGCTTGCTGAAAGTCTCCACACCAATGATTTGCTTTGAAATATTCTTGACTAATTAGTGCTTCTGTCAATACATGCCTTCAGAGCTGCTCTGGAGACCTGCAAACACCCACTTAGCCATAGTGTGTGCCCACCAATTTACAGATTTAGATATGACCATAACAATGAATTGTGGGATGAAGGCAGAGAGGGCAAGATTGTGCACACTCACTATTTATTTATAAAAAAAATAAATGATGTAGTGGGAGAATTATTTAGCGCTTTAGCTGGTATGTCAAATTGAATGATTATGGGGTCACACAGTGAGATACTTTCTTAAATAAATTAGCTTGTTTGTAATGAATCTTTGTTTTGGCATTACTGCTAGTCAGTTGTTGCAACAGGGCAGTTATAACAATGAATATGTACAAGCACATTATTTCCTAATGGCATGCTAAACTAGAATCAAAACAGGCATATATCAGCATGTATTAAAGTTGAATGGCAATTAAATAAGCACTGACACATTTGCCGATTTGCTTTCTCAAATTACTCAGTTTGTTAAAAAACAAGAATTGGAAACAGTGCTAAGAAGAAGGATTCAGAAAGTATTAATATTTACAAAATTTATATGGATAGTTAACAATAAGATAATAATAAGAAGCCTTATAGTCAAAAATAAATATGAAATGATCTATTTTCAAGCTTTCTTAACATTTTCAATGAAATGTATATTTTTGAAGTAGAAAAAAATGGGATAATTTTTCCAGAAATAAAGAATACATCTTCAGTGTTAACTTGTAGGGAATATATTGTAAATATAAATTAAAATAGTTAGTACCTAAAGCAATTTACACATTTAATGCAATCCCTATCAAAATCCCATCCATTTTTTTCAAAGAAATGGAACAAATAATCCTAAAATTTATATGGCACTAGAAAAGGTCTTGAATAGCCAAAGAAATATTGAAAAAGAAAGTCAAAGTTGGTGGCATCACAATTCCAGACTTCAAGCTCTATTACAAAGCTGTCATCATCAAGACAGTATGGTACTGGCACAAAAACAGACACATAGATCAATGGAACAGAATATAGAGAGCCCAGAAATAGGCCCTCAATTCTATGGTCAACTGATCTTTGACAAAGCAGAAAAGACTATCCAATGGAAAAAAGACAGCCTCTTCAACAAATGGTGTTGGGAAAATTAGACAGCCACATGCAGAAAAATGAAACTGGACCATTTCCTTACACCACACACGAAAATAGACTCAAAATGGATGAAGGGGGGTGCCTGGATGGCTCCGTGGGTTAAAGCCTCTGCCTTCGTCTCAGGTCATGATCCCAGGGTCCTGTGATCAAGCCCCGCATCAGGCTCTCTGCTCAGCAGGGATTCTGCTTCCCCCTCTCTCTCTGCCTGCCTCTCTCCCTACTTGTGATCTCTGCCTGACAAATAAATAAATAAAATTTAAAAAAATTGGATGAAGGACCTCAATATGAGAAAGGAATCCATAAAATCCTTGAGGAGAACAAAGGCAGCAACCTCTTTAACCTCAGCTGCAGCAACTTCTTCCTAGGAACATCACCAAAGGCAAGGGAAGCAAGGGTGAAAATGAACTGTTGGGACTTCATCAAGATCAAAAGCTTTTGCACAGCAAAGGAAACAGTTAACAAAACCAAAAGACAGCTGACAGAATGGGAGAAGATATTTGCAGACGACATATCAGATAAAGGGCTAGTATCCAAAATCTATAAAGAGCTTATCAAACTCAACACCCAAAGAACAAATAATCCAATCAAGAAATGGGTAGAGGATGTGAACAGACATTTCTGCAAAGAAGACATCCAGACGGCCAACAGACACATGAAAAAGTGCTCCACATCACTTGGTATCAGGGAAATACAAATCCAAACCACAATGAGATACCACCTCACTCCAGTCAGAACAACTAAAATTAACAAGTCAGGAAATGACAGAAGCTGGCAAGGATGCGGAGAAAGGGGAACCCTCCTACACTGTTGGTGGGAATGGAGGCTGGTGCAACCACTCTGGAAAACAACATGGAGGTTCCTCAAAAAGTTGAAAATAGAGCTACCCTATGACCCAGCAATTGCACTACTTGGTATTTACCCTAAAGATACAAACGTAGTGATCCAAAGGGGCACGTGCACCCAAATGTTTATAGCAGCAATGTCCACAATAGCCAAACTATGGAAAGAACCTAGATGTCCATCAACAGATGAATGGTTAAAGAAGATGTGGTATATCTATATACAATGGAATACTATGCAGCCATCAAAAGAAATTAAATCTTGCCATTTGCAATGACGTGGATGGAACTAGAGGGTATTGTGCTTAGCGAAATAAGTCAATTGGAGAAAGACAAGTATCATATGATCTCCCTGATAGGAGGAAGTGGAGACGCAATGTGGGGGTTTTGGGGGGTGGGAAAGGAATAAATGAAACAAGATGGGATCGGGAGGGAGATAAACCATAAGAGACTCTTAATTTCATAAAACTGAGGGTTGCTGGGGGGAGTGGGGTAGGGAAAGGTTGGTGGGGTTATGGACATTTGGGAAGGTATGTGCTATGGTGAGTGCTGTGAAGTCTGTAAACCTGGTGATTCAAAGACCTGTACCCCTGGGGCTAATAATACATTATATGTTTATAAAAAAATTAAAAAATTATTTAAAAAATAGCTAGTTAATGAAGTTTAATATGACCAACTCATTATTCTGGAGAAGATCTTTGATATTGGCACATAAAGTGTACAGTTTAATTTCTCCAAACTTACAAACATCTTTGTATCCCACTTCTCTATCTAGTTATTGGTCTGTGGCTTTCTGATGAGCATCACCTTCTTGGAACACTTTCTTCATTTGGAACAACACAGTGTTTTTTAATCTCTTCTCTACTTTTTGCTCCCCACAGTCTGATTTGGTATCTTCTCCCTATCTCTGAGCCCTCTAATACTCAGGGTGCTGTAGGAAAACATGTTAACTAGTATGGATGTTGGTTGTTTCCCTTTGAAATAAATACTTCCCCATGCTACTATCTCAAACTCATAAGTGCTGACCAGAGCTGTGCCTGGCCTTCCCCATGCACAATATATAATAAAGAAGCTATTCATCTCAGAGGAAATTGAGCTCACAAAACAAAATAACATCTGCAGAGAATCTCTTTCAAAAGAAAAGGAAAAACTAAACTTTCTCCCTGTTTTCTTGTAGGAGATGTACAGTCTCAGGTCTTATATTT
The DNA here is from genome assembly GCA_004024625.1 of Mellivora capensis. Classification (NCBI taxonomy): domain Eukaryota; kingdom Metazoa; phylum Chordata; class Mammalia; order Carnivora; family Mustelidae; genus Mellivora; species Mellivora capensis. Next base: position 19,852 of record PISX010016411.1, read on the forward strand.
AAGTCTAGTCCATTTTGAGTTAATTTGCGAGTGGTAGAAGGTAGGTTCCAGTTTTAATCTTTTTTGTTGTTGTTCTTTAGATCCTCATGCCTTATTTATCTTACAACTGAAATTTTATAACCTTTTACCAAGCCCTCCCTATTATCTCCATCCCTGGCAACCACTTTTCTGCTGTTTATGAGTTTGATGTATTTTTTTAATTCCACAAATAAGTAACACCATGCAGAATTTTTCTCTCTCTGTCTAGCTTATTTTAACTAGTGTAATAGGTCCATCCCAGTTGTTGCAAATGACAGGGTGTTCTTTTTTAAGGCTGGATGATATTTCCTTATATATATACACTACATTTTCTTTATCCATTCATTCGTGCACTTAGGCTGTGCACAATACTTGACTATTGTGAATAATGCTGTTAAGAACGTGGGAGTACAGGTATCTTCTCAAGGTAATGATTTTGTTTCCTTTGAATACCCAGAAGTGGGATTGCTGGATAATATCATAGTTCTATTTTTAACCTCTTGAGGAACTGCCATATTGTATTCCACTGTGGCTGTACTCATTTGCATTCCCACCAATGGGGTGTAAGTGCTTTTCTCTACAAAATTGCCAACATTTATTATCTCTTGTCTTTTAATAAAAGACATCCTAACAGATGTGAGGTGATATCTCATTGTGGTTTTGATTTGTATTTCCCTGATGACTGGTAATAGTTGGCCATTTGTGTCTTCTTTTCTTTTTCTTTATTGAGGACCTGGACACTATGCCAATCACTAAGGAGGTAAAGATGAAAAATTGACACAGGCCCTATTCAGATAAAGTTTACCAGACAGGAAAACTGGCAGTAACAACAGAGATACTGCATAACACAGCAGTTAAGAACCTGGGGTCTCTAGGGCCAGAATGCCCAGGTTATGAATCTGTCTCTTTCTCTTACCATATCAGTGAGTTGGGGCACATGACTTAACGTTTCCATGCCTCAGTTTTCTTCTCTGTAAAATGGGAATTATAATAGTAGTCCCTGCCTCATAGATTGTTTTGGGAGATAAGTAGAGCCCTTACAGCAGTAATTGGCACATACTAAAAGTAAGCATTATGTAAGTATTTAATAAGATCTAAAAATGCTAAAGGTCAAGGATATGAGGGCATAAAAGCGGTGTCGGACCATACTTAATGAATCCAGGAGACCCAAAGGTGGATGAGAGTTGCCCAGCCAGGCCCATGTCTGACCTTAATGTAAGAAGTGTTCAGACTCAGATTCACTTAAGTAAGTGCCAAAGTCTCCACCCCAGTCTTAGAGTGTTAACCACCATCATTTGTTGAAGAGATTATCCTTTTCCATGTGTGCTCTCATCACCCTTATCAAAGATTAGTTGACTGTGTATGCATGGGTTTATTTCTAGGCTCTCTAGAGACACATATGGTGTATGTGTCTGTTTTTATGTCAGTACTACACACATTTTGATTAGTATAGCTTTGTAATAGAGTTTGAAATTAGAAAGTGTGCAACCTCCAGATGTGTTCTTCTTTCTCAAATTTCTTTGGTTATTTGGGACTTTTGTAGGTCCATACAAATTTTAGGATTGTTATTTCTATTTCTGCCCAAAATGCCATTGGAATTATGATAAACATTGCACTGAATTTATAGATGGATGCATTAACTAACTTAATTGTAATCATTTCACAATGTATGTATATACCAAATTATCATGTACACTTTTTGTAAACTTTTATCATGTACCATTTTTTATCATGTATCATTTTTATCATGTATCACTTTTATCATGTATCATTTTCATTTTTATTATTTTATTTATTTTATTATTATTTATTTTATTATGTATCATTTTCATTTTTATTATGTATCACTTTTATCATGTATCATTTTTATCATGTACACTTCTTGTACGCAAAATATATACAACTTTCCTTGTTAATTATACCTCAGTAAAGCAGAAAAAACACAAAAGTACATTGCATTACAGTTTTATCAGGAAAAGAAACATCAATTCAAAAAGAGCTATGTCATAGTAACTTAATAATCATACTAACTTATATAAGAAATGTACTATTATAAATACATTTATAAATAAAAATAGATAAAATATTAGTTATGGAAAATGTGAGAGTTGAAACACAGAATTCAACAGATGGAATTAGATACCCTAAGAGACAAATTAGAAAATTGTAAATTTAGAATTAAAAATCAAACATAAGAGATATGAAGTATAAAAATAGAAATGTAATATGCAGATTATAGGAGTTTCAGAATGACTGGAGGATAAAAATAAAATTTTTTAAAGCAACAGAAATAAATGTAATAAAAATAAAATGAGAAAATTATAAGATACTTATTAAACAGTAAGATAACTTATGCTATTGAAAAGGCTCATGCATTAGTAGAGGAAAGATAAGAAACACTGCAGTCCTTCATATAGAGTGAAATTTAAAACATCAAAGGCAGAAGATTATAAGGAAAAGGAGATTACAGATAAAAGCAAGACAAAGGAGATGAACAATATCTTAATACATGAATGAGAGAGGATGATGGAATTGTATTTCTAAAGTTTGAAGGAAAATAATTTAGAATTTTATTCCAGCAAATTGCCATTTAAATAGAGTTTGAAAATATATTCTTGCTTGTATAGGGCCACAGTACTTCTGCTACACAAAACCACACTGAACACAGTTGTGCAAGAAGCATATAAGTAGTAGTAGACACCAATTCAGTAGGTATTTGAAAGAAAAATGAGCAGGTATCTTAGTAACATTCCTTACTTTTTTAAAAAAATATTTATGTCTGTATTATCTAGATCTATCTACATGAATACTTATTAGATCCTATCTACAAATTTGTCATGTATCTATATATTTATCATAACTCAGTTTTAAAAACCTATCAAATAGTATGATGAAGTTGGGAGGAGATAAGAATCTTAAGAATGTAGGAAATTTTATTTTTAGGCTGAAAATAAAGATACTAATTTTTTAAAAGAAAAAATGAAAAGTATAAAAAATCATGAGAAACACATGATAAATTATTGTTATTGAGGCAGTTCTAAATATATTGGTAAAAACAATGAATAGACACAGACTAAACTCACCAACTAAAAGACAAGAATTGACAAATGTGATAAAATAAGACTTGGAGTATACCAGTAGTCTTCTTTTTGTTGTTGTTGTTTATATTCATTCTTGTGCAATGATGTAGTTTAGCCACATAGTTTTTTTTTTTTTTTTAAGACTTTATTTATTTATTTGACAGAGAGAGAGATCACAAGTAGGCAGAGAGGAAGACAGAGAGAGAGGGAAGCAGACTCCCTGCTGAGCAGAGAGCCCAATGCGGGGCTTGATCCCAGGATACTGGGATCATGACCTGAGCTGAAGGCAGAGGCTTTAACCCACTGAGCCACCCAGGCGCCCGCACTTAGTTTTAAATACCACTTAAATACTGATGACTCCAAGTTTATATTTCAAACCTGGACTTCTTCTGAAAACTCTAGACACATATACCCAATTACTTGCTCAACAAGCACCACCACAACAAAAAATCATATGACCCATTATTAGAAGAGGTAATAGGAGTATAATCCGGTGTAGGGGGTCAGTGAAGATAGTGGTATTCATAGTGAAATTTGAAGAATGAATATGGGGAAAAGTTTAAATTGAGTGGGAGCAAGGAACTTTCAAAGGAAAAGGAATAGATTCAGCAAAGTCTGAGTCAGGAAGGAGCCCAAAAGTTTGTTATGATGATGGTTACTAGAGGCGGGAGTGGGTGGGAGATGGGTGAAGGGGAATGGGAGACACTGGAGATAGCGTCCAGTTATGGAATGAATAGTCACGGGAATAAAAATCTCAGCGTAAGGAATACAGTCAATGATACTGTAATCTGATGTAATGGGACAGATCTAGCTACACTTGTGAACATAGCATAATGTTTGAGTTTGTTAAATCACTGATTTGTACACTAATGTAACATTGTGTGTCAACTATACTCAAATGAATAAATAAATAGATGTTTCTGCATTGTGCACAATTAGATGTGATAACTTGAGAAAGACACAATGTGACTGAGAATGTGTGACCTCAATCTAACCACACAAAATCATCAAACTCAAAATGAGAATTCTATTTAAAAAATGAAATGAGAGAATATTCTTCAAAAAAAAATCATAAGAGACAAAGAGAAGTTGTGGACATGGTTGAGATGAAAGAAAATTAAAACAATATGACAATTACATGCAATATCTGCCCCTAAACTTGATTTCATACTTGTTAGAGAAAAGGAAGACAGTTTATGAAGGACATTTTTAGATTAACCAACACAATTATCATATGCATAGTGGATTAAATAAAGTTGTCAATGTTAAAAAAAAGAAAGAAAGAAAGTTGTTGTGTCTACATGTGAGCACAAGAAAGTGTTGCAAATCTGGTCTTAAAGATAAGTAGGGCCAGGATCCTCCATAGCCATTTGAGCTAAAGAGCTTTGTTAAAGATTTTGATCTTTATCCTAGTAACAATGACAAGGGATTGAACCATATTAAGCCCTAAATGACCAGGTTTTAATTTGGAAAATATCCTTAAGAAAACAAATTGAGGGACTCCTGGGTGGCTCAGTCCTCTGCCTTTGGCTCAAGTCATGATCTCAGGGTCCTGGGATCAAACTCAGCAGCATGGTCCTCTCCTTTCCCCTCCTCTTCTCCTCCCCACTCATCAGGAAGTCTGCTTCTCCCTCTCCCTCTCTCCCCACCTCTCAACGTGCGCTCTCTCTCTCTCTCTCTCAAATAAATAAATAAATAAATAAAATCTTTTTAAAAACATTGACTCTTACTTATCTCTAGTAAAGCACATGGTACATGGTACACAGTAGAAACTCAAAAATGTCTTTTGTATGTATGTGGGATTATTCAGAGCTAAGTTACTTAATAATAATGTTTTAGGGAATTTTATTATGACTTCTAATACTTTTTTCATCAGCTCTGTAAAACTATTACCTCATGTAAACACTTTTCTTTTTTATATTATTTTAGATATATTATGAGTTAGCAATGAGTTGTACTTTTCAGGAGTCATGATTTATCCATTTAATATAAACTTGAAAAGGCAGTTTCATAACTGAGAGTTATGAATATCTCCTGAATGTTTAAAAGTCCTTGGGTCACGAATGTTTATAGCAGCAATGTCTACAATAGCCAAACTATGGAAAGAACCTAGATGTCCATCAACAGATGAATGGATAAAGAAGATGTGGTATATATACACAATAGAATACTATGCATCCATCAAAAGAAATGAAATTTTGCCATTTGCGATGACATGGATGGAACTAGAGGGTATCATGCTTCGTGAAATAAGTCAGTCAGAGAAAGACAACTATCATATGATCTCCCTGATATGAGGAAGTGGAGATGCAACATGGGGGGTTTGGGGGGGTAGGAAAAGAATAAAAGAAACAAGATGGGATTGGGAGGGAAACAAACCATAAGTGACTCTTAATCTCACAAAACAAACTGAGGGTTGCTGGGGGGAGGGGGGTCGGGAAAGGGTGGTGGGGTTATGGACATTGGGGAGGGTATGTGCTATGGTGAGTGCTGTGAAGTCTGTAAACCTGGCGATTCACAGACATGTACCCTGGGGCTAATAATACATTATATGTTTATTAAAAAATAAAAAAATTAAAAAAAAGAATAGTTTTAAAATGTAAAAAAAAAAAAAAGTCCTTGGGTCATTTTGTGTGCTAGGTAAAACTTCAGAACTCATTTTTGACTCAGTTTTATATTAGCACCCTGGGCTTCTAATTGAAATTTAAAAGAAAAAACAATATTTTCACACATGGTCGGCAAACCAAATCTGCTAAGGTTTCTTTAAGTCTAGCTTGCTGTTGTCTGCTATTTAATTAACCAGTGCACAAATAAAATGTCCTCAGTTTAATTTCCATTCCATAGCTCAATATTGTAAACTATTCACAGCATAATTAAAAGTCCTGAATTCTCCCAGGAATGATATTACCAGTAAGCAACCAACCCATGAAATAGAGAAGCCTGACTGTTCCTCTGCTAAATTGTGTGCGCTAATAAAGCTGCACAAGTGTTCTCTGCTTAATCTGACTGAGCCGAGAAAACCCCAGCTGGCATTCAAGCTACCTGCTTTTAAAACCTCTCCAAGCATCTGAGCTCCTGGAGAGCATCGTTAAAGTTAATACGGGAATTGCATTGTAATTTTTTGAATTTCATTGAATTTTCTTCATGAAAGAACTTACTCTCAAATAGTACAAATTCACTCCAATGTCACCAAGTGTAATTATTGTCAGTCTTCAAGTTTGATGTTTATCTTGAACCAGTGGAAAAATGAAATGTAATAGAAGGTTTTATAAGAAAAAGAAAAAGGCTGTAGGCTGGCTAACGTTACTTAGAATAATTACTCAGTTCTATGTTGATGATGTTTAAAATTAAAGACTATTTCTTTTAGGAATCGTCATTATTCAAAGAATCAGTAATTTGAACTTTTAACTAAAATTAACCATGCAGGGCAATATTGACCTAGTTATTTCAGCCTATGCAAAGAACCTGATTACAGCATGGTGAATACCTCCACCAATTGCTTCAGCAGTCACAATGAAGAGAAGATAAACATAGAATTAATAGTGTATGGCTACAGTGTTTGCATAATTATTCTAGATATCCAGGCTCTCCCCTGAAAGTCAATTATTTTCAGAAACCTAGCCTATTACTTGTTACTTTGATATTTTTGATGCAGTGCATTAAAGATGTTTTATGGTTTGGATCAAATCTAGTTTTATGAATGATGTTCCTCCATCTGAAATACCTCAATACATGATCATTTTGTTGATAAATAGAAAAAAAAAAAAAAGGAAAGTTTGGCCTTATTGTTTTACTTCCTGAAGGATAGAACATTCCTTTAATTGTCAAATCCAAATTGATCTCACATTTAAAAAATTATCACTTGAATAGTGCTCATTTATTCCGAGTGTTAAGGTGCATGTTATGCGTAGCATGCTAGCACTATGAACGAAGGCATGGATGGGAGTTGAACTGTATCTCACAGATGTTTTCTTGGCAGGTGACAATGAGGGGCCTGTTCTATTGATTGTGGGATGCTGGCTTGCATGTTGCATATTTAAAGAAATTCAATATCAGAACTCATTTAACTGAGTATGCATACTAGGCCCCTCAATTAATTGTCAAATTCGTAGAACTTAAACACTAAAGTGAGCATACAGAAATTTCTTGCAGTTTGGTTTAGGAAACATGTGTTAATATGGCTGTAAACATTTCAGGGCATGTATTTGGTAATATCCTTTGATAACTCATATGGGTGGTCAAAAATATTTTAAAATGTTTCCCCATAAATATTCTTATACTTTGATTTTTAATCTTGACCTGAGTGGAAATAAAGAACCATCTTCTGAAGTTAGTTTCCTTTCTTATACGTGAGTCTTTTGTTCTCTTGTGAGATTAGAAGTCAAACTTGAGGCCCAATTTGTGTCTAGAGGCTGTTTTGTTAAAAAAAAAAATTGTTTTAGTGTCTGTTTTGTGTTTTAAAAGGGCATAATACTTATAAGAATTGGATTATAATAGAATCAGTTTAGTGTCTACTGTTTTACCTGGAATGCATCACACATGTAAATTAGCATCTCTTGCAAACTTTTGAATGTGTTTTTTTCCTGGATTAAATGGTCTCACTTTTCTAGGTCTACTTTTTATTTGTAAAAAATAATATATTTTTGGAACTTTGGGACTAGCTTCTCTTGTTTAACAGAATGCAGCTAAGTTTCATCCACCTTTTTGCATGAATTAATATGCATTCCTTTTCATTGCTAAGAATTATGCCATTACATGGCTGTACTATAGATTGTTTATCCATTTACCTATTGAAGAATAGTGAGGCTGCCTTCAGATTTTGGTGATGTGAATAAGACCACTGTGAAATTTTGCATATAGGTTTTATGTGTGCATGTGTGAACATAAGTTTTTAATCTGCTTGGGTAAATACCTGCAGGGAGATTGCTAGGTCTTCTGTTGATTGTGTTTGCTGCCAAACAGATTTCCAAAATGATTGTGCCATTTTACATTACCACCAGCAATAGAGGAGAGTTCCAACTGTTCCACATCCCACCACTTCTTAGTGTTGTCAGTATTTTTTTATATCTGTCATTTTAATAGGCATGTAATAATAGTAGGCATGTTTTAATTTACATTTCCATAAAGAAGTGAAATTGAGCATCTTTTCATATGCATATTTTCCATCTGTATCTCTTCTTTGGTGATGTGTCTTTATAGATTTTTTTCTTCTTTTTTAAAATTTAGTTATTTCTATTCTTACTGTGAGTTTTCAGAGTTTTTCATGTTATTGGGTGTGAGGCGTCCTTTATCATGTGTGTGATGTGTGATTATTTTCTCCCAAACTGTTACTTCTTTTTTTATCCTCTTAACAATGTCTCCTGTAGAGTGAATGCTTTTAATATCTAAAGTGCCATTTGTCAATATTTTTAATGGGTTATGCTTCTCTCGTGGCATCTAAAAACTCTTTTCGCCAAACCCAAGCCCCCATATTCTTTCTTCTGTGTTTTTCTCTAAAAGTTTTTGAGTTTTCATTTTATATTTAGGTTTATTACCCATTTTGAGTTAATTTGTATGCATGGCAGGTGTGAGGTATGTTCTGAGAATTTTTTTTAAGATACAGATTTAATGTTCCAGCACTATTTGCCAAAAAGATTATTCTTTCTCCATTTGATTGTTTCAGTTTCTCTGTCAAAAATCAAGTGCATATATTTGTGTGGATTTATTGCTGGCTTTATCTCTAGTCTGTTCTATTGATCTGTATGTCTACTGTAAATATCAGATTACTTTGTTGGCTACTACTTTTTCAAATAAAAATCACACATATTTAAGATGAACAACATGATATTTTGACATACATGTACATAGTGAGATTATTACTACAGTCAAACTAGTTAATATATTCATCTCCAAAAGTTACCTTTCCTGTGTGTGTGTGTGTATGTGTGTGTGTTGAGAGCACCAGAATACTCTCTTGGCAAAGTGCCAGTAGACAATAAATTATTATTAACTATGATAATAAGTCATTTTGTTATATATTAGATCTCTAGGTGTATTCATCTCATATAACGGCAACTTTGTATCCTTTGACCAACATCTCCCTATCTTCCCCACCTTCTAGTCCCTGGCAAACACACTTTCTGCTCCCCACTTTTTAGATTCTACATATAATTGAAGTCATGCAATATTTTTTTTTTAAGATTTTTTATTTATTTATTTGACAGATAGAGATCACAAGTAGGCAGAGAGGCAGACAGAGAGAGAGCATAGGAAATGGGCTTCCCGCTGAGCAGAGATTCCGATGTGGGGCTCGATCCCAGGACCCTGGGATCATGACCCGAGCCGAAGGCAGAGGCTTTAACCCACTGAGCCACCCAGGCGCCCCCCCCCCTTTTTTTAAATTGAATATAAGTGACATACAATATCCTATGAGTTTCAGGCATACGTCATAATGACTTGATATTTTTATGCATTATGGAGTAATCTCCATGATAGGCCTAGCTGCCATCTGTCAGGAAGTATTTTTCTGTGTCTGGCTAACTGGGAAGACATTATACTATTACTTTAAAGTACATCCTTTAAACTGGCAGTGTGTGTCCTCTAATTTTGTCATTTCCTCAATAAGCTACTCTATTCCTTTGCCTTTCCTTATAAATTTTAGAATCAATTTTGTCAATATCTTCAAAAATTTTTCTGAGATTTTGATTGCATATGAATTAAATCAATAGATTGGTTTGAAGAGAAATGACATCTTCATAATACTGAGAGTCTTCTAATTCATGAACACAGTGTATCTCTCCCTTATTTTCGATCTTTTTTTAGTTCTTTCGTAAGTGTATTGTGGTTTTTAGCATACAGATGCTTCACATATTTTGCTAAATATGTTCCTAAGATTTTAACTTTTTTGGCACCTTTATAAATGGTGATGTTTTGATGATTTCCAATTCAAACTGGTGATTACTAATATGTAGGATATAATATAATTAACTCTTGTATTCTGGCTGCTTGTTAAACTATTTCTGGTAGGTGTTTTGTAAATTTTTAAGATTTTCTACATAGACAATAATTTATCTATGAATAGAGACAGCTTTCTTTCATCGATTCCAATCTGAATTTTAAAATTTCTTTTTATTTCACTCTTACCTTCACTAAGACTTCTAGTATAAAAATTAAACAGTAAGTAAGTAAACAGTAAGAGAGAATATCTTTGCTTTATTCAATATCCCTGAGGGAAAGTATGCAGTGTTTTGTCATTAAGATGTTGCAGTAAGTTTTGCAAACACCCTTTATTAGGTAAAGGAATTTCCCTCCTATTCCTACTTTGCTAAGAACTTTTTATCATGACTAGATATTGAAATGTCATCACTTTTTTTGCATTTATGGAGAAAATCACATTTTTTCTTGTTTTAATCTGCTAATATGGTTAGTTTCATTTGTTTATTTTTATTGACACAGACTTTTATTACTAGCATTGATTGATTTAGTTGTAACTCATTGTGCTTTTTATATATTCTTGAATCCAATTTTTTTAAAAGACTTTATTTATTTGTCAGGTAAGAGCACGTGCACATGCATGAGCAGGGGGAGCAGCAGGCAGAGGGAGAAGCAGGCTCCCCACTGAGCAAGGAGCCAGATGCAGGACTCCATCCCAGAACTCTGGGATCATGACCTGAACTGAAGGCAGACTCAAACCACTGAACCATCCAGGTGGCCCTTGAATTCAATTTAATAAGATTTTGTTGAGAATTTTTAGATTGATATTCAGAGCAGATGTTGGTCAGTAATAGGCAATGTCTTTGGTTTAGTTATTAGGTTAATTAAAGTTTCATAAAAATAAATTGAGAAGTGTTTCTGCCTCTTTAATTTTCTCAGAGATTGTAGAATTGTTATTTTTCTTTCACTGATGTCTAATAGAATTCTCAAAGTTCTGCTAAATTTCTACTAATTCTACACTTTGGGAGTGTCCACTCATGAAAGAATCTAGACCTGGGGTTTATATTTTTGGAGTGCTTTTAACCATAATTAAATGTGTTTAACAGATATAAAGCCATTTATATTATTTATTCCTTTTTGAGTAAGAGTGTGTATTTTTTGAATCTGGTACATTCTAATTTAAGTTGTCTAGATTAGAAGTATAATAAAATTGTTTGTAATAATTTTCCTTTTTCCTGTTTAATGTCTGTAAACTCCATAGTGATGTCTCTTCCTTCATTCCTGATACTGGCAATTCGAGTCTTCTTTTTTTTCTTGGTCAGTCTGGCTAGAGCTTTATCAATTTAATTGCTGTCTGTAGCCAAACCCTTGGATTTGATTGATTTGATTATTTTTATTAAATTTTTTCAGAATTTATTTTTTTATTTCATTTAAGATGAAACATATAGATTTTACTGCATTCATAAGGTTGTGCAACCATCACTACTATCAAATTCTAACATATTTCTGTTATCCCAGAAAAAAAATCTGATACCCATTAGCAGTCATTCCCCATTGCCTGTTCCTCCAGGCTCTGGTAACTACTAATATATTTTCTCTCTCCAAGGATTTGCCTATTCTAGACATTTTAGGCAAACAGAATTATATTTGTATATGGCTTTTTTTTATAGTATGCCTTTTTTTTTCACTTAGTGTAGTCTTCGGGTTTCATCCACATTGTAGTCCTTTTTTTTTATTTTTGTAATAATAATTGTCATTATTTTATTCTTTTTTTTTTGGCTGACTCATAGTCCATTGTATGGATATATTTTGTTTGTCTCTTCATCAATTGATGGACATTGCGTTTTCTCATTTTTTTTGGCTATCATAAATAATCCTGCTATGAATACTTATTCATTTGTTTTTGTACAGATATATTCTTTCCGTTCTCTTGAGTATATACCTAAGTGTGGAATTGCTGATTCATATGGTAACTTCAGATTTTATTTTTTCAGGAGCCACCAAAATACTTTCCAAAGCAGCTGCACTATTTTACATTCCCACCAGAAATGTGACAGTTCCGATTTTTCCACATCCTCAACAGTACTTTTATTGCCTTCTGTTTTGATTGTGGGCATCCTAGTGTTTCTGTAATGGTATCTCATCATGGTTTTCGTTTGCATTTCCCTAATGTCCAAACATGTTGAACATTTTTATGCAGTTATTAGCTTATAATCCAGGTATATAATCATAAATTCCATTTTTATTTTTCTCAAAATATAATTTCCCTTTAATTTTGAAAGATACTATTGCTAAATATAGAATTGTTGGTTGACAGTCTTTTTCTTTCAACACGTTGAATATAACAACCCTGACTTGTGACCTCCATAGTTTCTGAAGAGAAATCAGCTATTAATAGTATATTATTTTCATGGTAGACTTTGACCTTTATTTTGACAGTTTGAATATGATGTGTCCAAGTGTGAATCTCTTTAACCTACCTGGAGTTCTTTGTAAATGTCTTAGATGCATATATTGTATTTTTTTTTTTTTTCAACAAATTGACCTGTTTGCTGTCAATGTATCTCTAAATATCCTTATGCCTCTTTCTTCTCTCCTTAGACTTTTATTATGTGCATGTTGGTGCTTGATGGTCTCCAACAGATCTGTAAGGATTTGTACATTTTTCTTCATTTTTTCTTTTTGTTATATGGACTGAATGGGCTCTATTGAGTAATTTTCAAATTAACTGAATTTTTCTTCTGCCAAGTGAAATTGGGTAAGCCCCTCTCAAGAATGTTTTTCATTTATTATACTTTCAACTGAAGAATTTCCATTTGGTTCTTTAAAAAAAATCTATATCTTTATTGATATTATATGTTTGGTGAGACATTGTTCTCATGAATTTTTTTAGTTCCTTTAACATATCTATAATAGATAATTAAGAGTCTTTAGTAAATCTAACATTTGAACTTCTTCAGGAACAGTTTTTATTTACTGATTTTTTTCCCCATATGGGTAATATTTACTGAAATTTTTGCATGTCTCATATTTTTATTGTTGAAAATTGGACTTTTTAAAGTAATGTGGTCTAGGCTTTTAAAACACAATTTGGGGAAATCATTTTTCATTCCATAGTGGTATATGTTAGAAATATAATTTTCCTTAATTTTTAGAGATTGTTTTCTCAGTAAACAAGACAGTAGTATAACTTCAGGATGTATGTATTTGAAACCTTCCTTTTCCACTAATTTTCTTGAAATCCTTGGTGAAATTTCTTTGGAGAATGTAGTATATACCAACAACTATTAAAAATGTGGAATAATTTCTTTATAATATCGTTTTTACCATTATCTAACATTTTTGTACATTTTATGTGAAGACTGTACTCACGTGGCAAACCATAACATTATTTTATTCACTGGAAAGTTTGATTGTCATAAAAATTAGAGGAGTACAAGACTAAAAATCCCTCAGAAATCTATGAGAATATGGTATTAAGCTAATTGCTTTAGTTCCTCACTACATATTCATTTATTCAACTTTAGTAACAGTTACTTAGGACCCTAGATTAAGATTTGTTACCTATAGCTCCTGTTGCAGTTTTTAAAATTTAATATACTATTTTCTGAGTATGAATGGTTTATTTCCTCATCACTTCTAAATAAGAAAACTAAATTTCTCAGCATATATTATATATACTATTTACCATTTCCTACTTTAAAGTATCTAGCATTTGTATACCAATTGTGTGTTGATTTCTTTTTTTTTTTTAAGATTTTATTTATTTATTTGTCAGAGAGAGAGAGAGAGCAAGCACAGGCATACACAGAGGGAGAAGCAGGCTCCTTGCCGAGCAAGGAGCCTGATGTGGGACTCGATCCCAGGACGCTGGGATCATGACCTGAACTGAAGGCAGTCGCTTAACCAACTGAGCCACCCAGGCGTCCCATGTGTTGATTTCTTAATTGGGTGGAAAAGCACTTAGCCTTATTGCTAAATTATATACAGTTGACCCTGGAACAGCACAGATTTGAACTGCCTGGGTCTACTTATATGCAGATTTTTAAAATTAATACAGTACAGTACTGTAGAAGTATTTTCTCTTCCTTATGATTTTCTTAATAACATTTTCTATTCTCTAGATTACTTTATTGTAAGAATATAGTATGTAATACATATAACATAAAAATGTGTTAGTCAACTATTTATGTTATTGGTAAGGCTTCTAGTCAACAGTAGGCTATTAGTAGTTAAGTTCAGTTATATGTAGATTTTCAACTGTGTGGGGTGGGTGTCCCCAACCCCTGTGTTCAGGGGTATACTGTAATTCTTTTTGATTCATGAATAAGAGATGCAATCTAAGTTTTTGAAACACACATCTTTCTAAGTAAAAAACAAAACAAAACAAAACAAAATACTTTCCATTTTTTCCTAAAAAATAAAATGATTTTATCTAAATTAAAAGAAAGCAAAATACAACAAAACATGTCTTACATTTTCATTGTATCAGCAGCCCATTTTATTTGTGCAATTTTGATGAAAAATATTTATATTAAATAAAGAAATTGAAGGTGTTTGTTCATAAACACTTGCTTACAGCAGTAAACAAGTGAACTACATATTTCATTTGTAAACAGTAGAGAAAGTGTTCATGTAAAATGAAAAGAGATAGACATAAAGGCAGAATATCTGAGTAGTAAACTCAGGGCATATAAAAATTGCAGTAAACTATAGTGGTAATTCTCATATTTGTAACTTGAAAAGTTTTTAAAGAGTATTTCTAAGATGGTGTAAATAAAACAAAAGAAGAAAAGGAAAATCAGAGCGTAAATTCTGTTATGAGGAAAAGTGGAAGTCATATAAAAATTGATATTATACAATTTTAATGTTATTGTTTGCAGACTTTCCACATACATGCTTCACATCCAGCCAAAGCCTTCTCAGAGAAAGTAGGGATATGTTCTTTTTCAAATCACCTTGGTCTTAATGAGATGTTTTCAGTGCCTTGGATCCTTGGTTCTGCAATATAATGGACTGTTCCTTCATAGAAGGAGATATAAATTATTGTGTATCTATAGTTCTAATCAGAAGGGTATACTGAACACTTTTACTGTTGTTCCTATTGTTCAAGTGAAGTCATGCAACTTTTATTCACCATTAGATCTATACTTTTACTTTTTTTGCTTAGGCTTCTAACTCACTGTTCATTTAATTAGCTGTAGGCCTGGTTCTTACTGTGAGGCTAGGAAAGCACTTACCCAGACACTCCTGAACCTGCTCCAGTGGCAAGCCATATGATTTCAGTTGAGACCAATGTGTGGGAATTATTCTTAGTTCCTCCAGGAATGGAAATTATGAGTACCTCTTGAAGTTTTCAGCTTCTGCAGGTAAAGCAAATAGCACTTGTCCTAATCCTCTTTTTTGCCTAATATTGCTATCTTAAGGCTAGGAAAGACTATATATATATTTACAAAAGTAATGTATTTTAAAAGAGAATTGTTTTAACATTTAATGATTTTAATATCATTTTAGGTGAATTTAATAAGATGTTATTTAATCTTTTATGTGCTATTTAAGATATCTTAAAAATAGACTAGATGGCATAATATGCTGTTAATTTATGAAGATGCAAGCACATAGAACTTGACATAATTTTAATGAATTATCTACTAAAGCAGGAGGAAAGAATGCATGATTCTGAAGGAATTCAGGATAGCAGGAGGGTTAAGAAGGACTGGTAATAAGCTTACCTCCGGTTCAGAGGAGGATTATTCTGTAAAGCAGGACCTAAGAGAACAGAGACAGGGGAAGATGGAAATAAGAGAATAAACAGGGGGTGAGCAAAATGTTATCAGATATATCAAGCTTAAAACAAATTAACAGATACAACTAAAAAAGGACAGATCGAGTAGCAGCAGGTAAATATAACCTGAGTAAAGTCAAATTATTCTTCATGGATGCAGAGGGAGATCATTAGAACTACAAGGGCACTAGGAGTTCTTAGCAGGAGTTGGTGTGGGTCTGTGGTTATCATTTGTTTTTAGCCTGGTGGTTATCATTGCAAAAGCTTCTGCACCGTCTCCCTTCATTCTGGATTGGAAGATTGACCTGATAATATTAGGAGAGCACCATTCACTCAAAAAACCAAAGCTTTTAGCGAAGTATGTCCCTCGGAGCACTGGACCTACAGCTTTCCTTATAAATACACATTCATGAAATTCCACGTATTATTTCCCTCACTTTGAAATCTTCAGAGCATACTGGAAATTTAAAGGCTCTGTAATTTCCTGCTGCAAACAAATCTGATCATAATGTGTAATTCAGACCTTCTCCAAAATATTTAACCATGTATTTATTTATATATATTTTTAGTTATGGCAGGATATGATTTCACATCTTACATAACACACTTTGAGAAATGCTATCTTAGTTATTCTGCTTTACTTAGAATAGCCCTTCAGATGTTTGGAAGGAATTGTATGATTCTTATTAGATATTCTTCTCTCCAGGTTTCAAATCCAATTGTTTGTATGAAAAGATTCTTAAATCTATCAGTATTATAGTGAAAAAAAAAAGCATCTTAAAATTTCATTTGTGGAATAATTTAAAGGAACAGGAAATTGGGGGTACTGGAAATATGAGTTTGCATTTTTTTTTAAAGATTTTATTTATTTATTTGTCAGAGACAGAGGGAGAAGAGCAAGGGAGCACAGGCAGACAGAGTGGCAGGCAGAGGCAGAGGGAGAAGCAGGCTCCCTGCTGAGCAAGGAGCCCGATGTGGGACTCGATCCCAGGATCCCAGGACGGTGGGATCATGACCTGAGCCGAAGGCAGCTGCTCAACCAACTGCACCACCCAGGCGTCCCTGCATTTTTGTTCTATTACTGGTTTGTTAAGTCAACAAGGTTGTTAAGTCAACAAGGGTTATTATTTAAAATCATTGTTCCATTTTCTGGGAGAGAAAAAAAGTTACTCATGCAGTAATTAAATAAAATAGGATAATATATAGGAAAACACTTATTTTTGTTCCTATCTCCTAGAAGTCATTCAATCAATGCTGTTTCCTTGTTATTTTCTCTATATATGAAATGTATCCTTTTTATATTCTCCTATTTATAAGAATTGCATATTTAAGAACTTACTGTAGTTTGTTTTAAATCATATATATAAAACACTAATGATGGGGAGAATCTTTTTTTTTAATTTAAAAAATTTTTTTTATTAACATATAATGTATTATTAGCCCCAGGGGTACAGGTCTGTGCATCTCCAGTTTTGCACACTTCACAGCACTCACCATAGCACATACCTTCTGATGGGGGAGAATCTTAAACTATTTTATTAACAAAATGATTTTTAGATATTTATAAAGAATATTTGAGAATAGCAGAATTCAGATTAAAGTAATTTTTAAGAATTTTGACTAGTTTGCATCAAAACCCTTAAACACATATTTTTCCTGTGATCCAAGTTTTTTTAATTTTGTAAATCTAAGGTAATAATCAAATTAGTACACAAGCATATGAAAGGAAGTTTAAAGGCCATTTATAAGTGAAAAAATGAATGTCAGAACAATGTGTGGCCCATGGAAACATTATGTTTAACATTTTAAAGCAATATATTTTTAGAAAATTATGTTTAAACATATATCAGAGTCTTTATACTTTTTATAAGGGTGAGGAAATAATGCATTTTTTCCTTTTTTTGCTATCTGTATTTGTTGAATTTGTATAAAATAAGCATGGATTAGCTGTGTAAAATTTAAAATAATGAAAATAGTAATAAATGAGTAATGAAAATAAAATAATGAAAATCAGTTGGTACAGAATAATTGAATGTTTTCTTATAATTTTTAAGAGCATTTTGAATCTTTGTAAGCAATCCTAAAGAAATCCAAACTTTGTTTAAATGAAATGCTTCCAACTTGGCTTAGCCATGGAAATTGTATGTTTTTCCATAGCATTCCTGAAACTGTATCTATTTCTGTCCTTACTGAGTATAAATGACAAGATGAAGAATGGATAAATTCAGAAAAATGTCCCGGAGCATTCCCAATAACAGTTATAACATTTGCTCTATCAATATTTTGCAAATCAACTGAAGACACTTTGCTGATAGCATTTGGAGCAAAATTCTGTTCCATGAAATTAGGTCACTGAAATTTCAAGCAGGGCTTTATTATTTGAACAAGTCTGGTAGGCAGAAGTAGGCTTTGGCACGTATTATGTTCTGCTTTGTGTAGCAGAGCTTTATTTAATATTC
The DNA here is from genome assembly GCA_004024625.1 of Mellivora capensis. Lineage (NCBI taxonomy): Eukaryota > Metazoa > Chordata > Mammalia > Carnivora > Mustelidae > Mellivora > Mellivora capensis. The sequence goes on from PISX010016411.1 coordinate 38,106, forward strand.
CTGGTGCTATAGTAAATCTTACCACAGTTTAGCCAAGAAGAACCCCAAATGGAAAAAGCAACTAATAACTCAAATGTAATTTCAACATTATAGAATAGTACAGATCCAACTGCAAAATCAGAAAATAGACACCAAAACCAGCTCTATTCGTGGTACATGAAACCAGTGCCAAAAACTCTCTTAAACTCTTATAAATCCTAACATGGAGGTAAGCTTATTTCGTGTGTACCTGCCTTTCTATGCTTGACCCAAGACATTGTAACATTTTGGAGAATGGAAATGGAGGTTGAAAAACAAGATAAAATAATTATATACCCTACAAAAATATAGATTATTTCTCTAGCGGTTGAAGTTTAATTTATATTGCTGATATTTTTAACTGAATCTCCAAAGTTTTGTAAACTTAGTGCTATTTTATTTCCCTAGAAATCTGAGAATGGTATGCCAGAGACAGGGATAAAGATTAGTGGAATTTGACTATACAGTGTTAGGGTGGGAAAGAAAAAAGATGTTACTGATGAAATCCAGGTATGGCCATACTGTACCAAAGAAGTAGAAAGTATATTATAGCAGAGAGCCTGACCACAGTGGGTTCTTGAAGCATTCAAAGTCTAATTCTTTCACCGTAAATTAAAGTATGTAAAAAAAAACTAAACATTCTATTTGGTACTATTATTAAAGATAAAATAGTTTACATTGTCAAAAATACTGTCAAAAATAAATATTTCCGAAGTATAGCTTGTTATAGATTACCAATGGTTTACACATCTTCAAGTATCAACACTAAAGGCAATCTGTTTAAAATTTGTTATTTTCTTTTGTCAAGAATATTCCCTGATAAATCATAACTCTTGGATAGAATTGTGTTATAAATTTGCATTATTTAAAAAGAGATTTTTTTAATGTATCAAATTTGGAAAACACTGTGTATTTTAAGTTCTGCTTTCTGTTGAACAATAAGTTTCTTCATATCATTATAGTTGCACTTAAAGTGAAAAAAAATCACAATTCCAAAATGTAGCTTAGAATGTTTTTTTTTTAACTTTTTAATTTTTTAATTTTATTTTTAATTTGTTCCTTTTTTAAAAAAATTCCAGTATGGTTAAAGTACAGTGTTGTACTGCTTTCAAGTGTAAAATATAGTGATTCAAAATTTTTGCAGTGCTCATCTTGTTAACTGTACTCAATCCCCTTCACCTCTCAGTTTTGTCCCATTGAATATGATGTTAGCTGTGGGTTTTTGAGATATGGCCTTTATTATGTTGAGGTATGTTTCCTCTAAACCTACTATGTTGATAGTTTTTATCACGAATGGATGTTGTACTTTGTGAAATGCTTTTTCCACATCTATTGACATGATCATAAGGGTTTTTTTTCCTTTTTGTTGTTGATATAATGTATCATGTTGATTGATTTGCAAATACTGAAACACCCTTGCATTTTAAGAATGAATCCCACTTGATTGTGTTGAATGATCTTTTTAATGTATCATTGGATTCACTTTGCTAATATTTTGTTGAGGATTTTTGACTCTGTTCATCAGAGATATTGGCCTATAGTTGTTTTGTTTTGTTTTGTTTTTGTAGCCTCTTTATCTAGTTTTTGTATCAGAGTAATTCTGGCCTCATAGAATGAATTTGGAAGCTTTCCTTCCTCTTTTATTTTTTGGAATAGTTTGAGAAGAAAAATACTAACTCTTTAAATTTTTGGTAGAATTGTGCCAATTCACAACTTGGCTTAGCCTGGTTAGTCTGGTCCTGGACTTTTATTTGTTGGGAGTTTTAATTACTATTTCAGTTTCATGGCTGGTAATTAGTTCAAACTCTTTCTTTCTGATTCAATTTTGGGAGGTTATGTATTTCTAGTAATACATCCATTTCTTCTAGGTTGGCCATTTTTTAACATAACATTTTTCATAATATTCTCTTATAATTCTTTGTATTTTTTGGTATCAGTTTTTTTTTCCTCTTTCATTTCTAACTTGGTTCATTTGAGATGCTTTATTTCTTAATTTTTGATGAATCTAGCTAAAATTTTATCTATTTTGTTGATTTTTTCAAAGAAGCATCTCCTGGTTACATCGATGTTTGATTGTTTTTTAGTTTCTATTTATTTCTGTTCTAGTCTTTATTATTTCCCTCTTTCTACTGGTTTTGAATTTCATTTATTCCTTTTCTAGCTACTTCAGGTGTAGGGTGAGATTGTTTATTTGAGATTGTTCTTGCTTCTAGGGGTAGGCCTATATTGCTATAATATTCCCTCTTAGAACAGCTTTTGCTGCATCCCATCTTTATGACCATTACTTTAAAATATCTATCCAGCATGTTACTTACCTCCATTTCATTTAGATCTCTTGCTGTGATTTTGTCTTATTCTTTCATTTGGGACATATTCTCCTGTCTACTCATTTTATCTAATATTCTGTGTCTATTTCTATATGTTAGGAAAATCAGCTGTATCTCCTTCTCTTGAAAGTAGTGACCTTATTAAGAAGAGGTTCTGTAGTGCCCTGCAGTACAGTGTCCCCTGTTCACTAGAACCTGGTGCTTCAGGAGTATTTATGTGTATTGTATGCCTCCTCTTGTTGTGGCTGAGCCACTTTTTCCTTAATTTCAGTCATCTGCAATGTCTATATTTGCTTGTTGGGAGTAGCGATTGGTCTCTGTGTTGTTAGTGGGCCAGTGTGGGGTCATCTTAGGCTTGAGTTGAGTCACACCACAACTTTGCCAGAGATGGAGTAACACTGAACTGCAGGACACTCTCCCTGTGTTGTCCCCAGAGAAGCTATTATTGGTGGATGGGGTCTGCAGTCAGACCAGATGTCTGCCCCAGCCCAGTGTAAGGCCACAGTCAAACTGATGTGTTTTGTTATCTTCCCCTCTCCAAAGGGCAGGTGTCACTATGGAGGAATGCTAACCCCTGTTGGTGCTGCTTATACAATTCAAGGCTTGTGGCACTTCATTTGGATGGGCTTAGCCAAGGGAGTATTGGAGGGAGCAGAACCACAGGAGAATATAGGGGTAGGGCATGCAATTTTAGTGAATTAGGTAGAGAATGTTGGCATTGTGCTGGTTCCCACCCATGTCTCTGTGTCTGGGCTGGAGGATGCAGGAGGGAAATGGTATCTGCAAGTTCCTTTGCTTTTAGATCCTGCCGTGTAGATCCTATAGATCTCTGCCCTTTTAGCACACACTCTGAGATTAGTAAGTAAATCTAGCTGAAAAGAGACGAATGTCATTGAGTCAAATCTCCCACATAATTCAGAAATCTCTATATATTTTTGGACAACAAAAATTCACAAGACAACACTATTGATGGAATGTCTTATTATAAACTCTTTCCTTTAAAAGGCATTTAGAGTTAATGTAGGTTCCAGAATTTCTGTAAAGGATTTCATTGCCTGCCTCATAAATTGAGTGAGGGCTAGAAGCCATGAGTTCCTAGAATATCTGATAAGTTTCATAAAATCGATTGACTATATCAATGAATAGTGAGAATCATATTGTAATTATGGGCTTTAAAACCACCAACACTTTCTTGGAGTATTTTTTAATAGACTAGTTCAAAACAGTTATCATTGGCCAGCACTTCAAATACTTAAAGATGATTATAATATAACTTTTAACCCCACCACAGTCTAATCATCATAGTTATTTCTCCAACACAGTACATAACATGATTTTTTTTACTCTGGTTGTTTGTAGTGAAGACTCTCAATGAGTTTGCTAGTTCATGTGGAAGATGAGCTATTACCTTAAATCTCTGTCCTCAGAGACCAATTTAACACTTAATTTATATGTCAAAATTGTTCTTGTTTTGAAATACTTTTTAAAGTACAAAATGTTTGCACAAATTGTACAGAGAATTCATGCATACCATCACTAGATTCACCTAATGTTAATGTCTTATATAATCATAGGAAAATGATCAAAATGTAAAAAGTAACATTAACACAATATTATTAATTAAACTATAGACTTTATTCAGATTTTACCAGTTTTCCACCAATTCTATTTTTATGTTCTGGGATCCAGAATCCCCCATTATATAAAGTAGTTTTGTCTTTTTACCTTCTTTAATCTGTGATATTTTTAGTTTTTTTTCTTATCTTTTTTTTTTTTTTTTTTTTTTTAAGATTTTATTTATTTATTTGACAGAGAGAGAGATCACAAGTAGGCAGAGAGGCAGGCAGAGAGAGGAGGAAGCAGGCTCCCCACTGAGCAGAGAGCCTGATGCAGGGCTCGATCCCAGGACCCTGAGATCATGACCTGAGCTAAAGGCAGAGGCTCAACCCACTGAGCCACCCAGGTGCCCCTGTTTTTTTTTTTTTTTTTTTCTTATCTTTTATGATACTGGCACTTTGGAAAGAATACTGGTTAGTTATTTGGTAAAAGGTCCCTTATTTGGGTGTGTCTGTTACTTTCTCATAGTTGGAATGAGGATATGCATTTTTACAGAAAAATTCCAATTAATACATGTAGAATGAAAGGAGGAACTAAAAAATAATCTTTAGGAAAATATCATAGTAATAATTGCTATAGATAAGGTCTATAGATAGATGCTATGATTAAGAGCCCTGATTCTTTTTATTGGAGAATGGTGTTTAGAAAGCAGGTTGTGGTTGCTCTGAGTGTTTATTGCTGCTGGAGTAGCATTGCAGCTAGACTCTGTTAGTGGACAAAACTAGGATACACACCTATATTAATCCAGCCAAATATATGCATCAATATTTACTTCTATATTCATCCATGTAAAGTATGAATTTTTATTGACATCTTTGTTTCCAATCCAGTAACATGTTTATTCCAGCCTTCTCCCTTTCTTTGTAACTTCTTTCTCTAAACATGGAAAATTAAGTTCATTATATACAATGAATATCCTTATATTGCCAATTCTAATATATACATAAAGGCATTTCAGAATTGTTAAGCCATGGGGTGCCTGGGTGGCTCAGTGGGTTAAAGCCTCTGCCTTCGGCTCAGGTCATGATCCCAGAATCCTGGGATCAAGCCCCGCATTGGGCTCTCTGCTCAGCATGGAGCCTGCTTCCTCCTCTCTCTCTCTGCCTGCCTCTCTGCCTACTTGTAATCTCTGTCAAATAAATAAATAAAATCTTAAAAAAAAAACCAGAATTGCTAAACCATACCTATGTGAAAAACCATTTTATCAAAAGAATTTAGTATTTCTGGACAGTTCCTTTTGTCTTTAGCCTTACAGTATCTAGTCAAGACACTATTTTTCCAAAGTAAAATATTAGTTCCTTTCTTACTCAATGTAGTTATATTATTCATTTGTGATACAGGTTAGTTCATTTGTTATTTTTATTCCACTTGGTCCTTTCCATTCTCCTTTGTTCTCTTTAAATTTTTTGAGGGTTTGTGAAACTGTACTATAAATATTAACAATCATGGCTACATAAAAATGTATACTAAGGGAAGTGTCACTTTTTCTCAATCCCTGCCACCCTATCCTATTTCTCTATTTTTTCCAATCTTTTCCCCTCACCCTCTAAGTAGCCAACCTTTTTATTTTCTGGCTCATTTTTCCTGCATCTTTCTTGCAAAGGTAAAAAGATAAATGTGAGTTTTCTTATGTCCTCTTCTTCCTTATATGAAGGATGTCATGTTCTTTTCCACTTAACAGTTATATTAATTTGTGGGACTGCCATAACAAAGTACACACACTGGGTGGCTTAAATAACAAATTTATTTTCTCACAATTCTGGAGGCTAGAAGTCCAAGATCAAGGAGTTGACAGGGTCTGAGACCTCTTTCATTAATTTGTAAATAGCTATCTTTTCTCTGTGACTTCTCATGATCATCTTCTCTGTGTGTATTTGTGTCCTAATTTTCTTTTACTAGCACTAATCATATTGGATTAGGGCCCACCCCGATGACCTCATTTTGACTTAACTCTTTAAAGAAACTATCTCCAAATACAGTCACATTCTAAAATAGTGAGAGTTCAACATATGAATTTTGGGGGACACAATACTGCACATGACAACAAGATATCCCAGAAAACAATTCATATTTCAGTTGATAGAAATATCCCTCTTTGTTTTGTTTTTTTGTTTTTTTTAAACAGCTTCCTAGAATTCCATTTTGCTGATATGACAGTACCGATTCAACCACTTTCTTTTGCATTATCAGACAGGATATTTATAATATTTTGCATTCACAAACAGTGTTGCAAATAATAACTTCATAGATATCTATTTTCATACAAATGGAAACTTGTCTTCAGGATAGGTTTCTAGAAGTGAGGATCTAGGTGAAACAGTGCATATGTAGTTTTGTTAGGTCTTAAGAAATTCCCATCTAAAAGAGTTTTACTGGTTTTTATCTCAAACATCAGTGTGTTAGAGTGGGTATTTCACTAGTGTCGTAGAATTTTTTTGATCTTTGGCAATTTGATAGGTGACAAATAAGATTATTAGTTATTTTAATTTGTATTTCTCTAATTATGAGTTAATTTATTATGTCTGAAGGCCATTCTTATTTCTTATTTGAATTGTCTATGTTTTTCCAAATTTTAAGTGGAGTTTTGGTTTTTGTCACCCAATTTTTAGTGTTCTTTACATATAAAGGATAGTATCCTTGGTCTTCCACATATAACATGTATATTATATTCTTATATATAATATATATAGTAAAGAGTTTCCCTAATTATTGTCAATTGCTGTCTTTTTGATATATTTGTGATTTTTTAAACTATGAAGGATACCACACATACACGCACACACACCTACGCACAAAAATACACACACATCAAACTTGTCAATTTATATTTGTTATAGGTAGAAAGTCTTTCCCTGACCCCAGGGTTAAAGAAGATTTCACCCATTTTTTTCTAGTATTTGTATGTTTTTGTTGTTTTCTGAATAATAGTTGATACATGTGACATTAGTTTCAGGTATAAAATATAGTAATTCAGTAAGTCTATATAGTATACTAAGTACTTATAGGCTTTTAACCTTTAGATTGCCAATAAATTTTGAGCTTATTCTTATGTATAGTGTGATATATGGATCTAATTTCATTTTTTTCCAAGTAATTACCCAGTTGTTCTATACCATCTAGAAAACATTTGGCTCTGACCCAGTAACTTAATAAACAATCTTTATTGTATATATGAATTTCCACATTTATTTTGGTCTATTACTGGGCTTTTCTTTTTTTTTTTAATAAATTTTTTAATTTTTTATAAACATATAAAGTATTTTTATCCCCAGGGATACATGTCTGTGAATTGCCAGGTTTACACACTTCACAGCACTAACCATAGCACATACACTCCCCAATGTCCATTACCCCACCCCCCTTTCCCTCCCCCCACTCCCCCCAGCAACCCTCAGTTTGTTTTGTGAGATTAAGAGTCACTTATGGTTTGTCTCCCTCCCAATCCCATCTTGTTTCTTTTCTTCTTTTCCTACCCCCCAACCCCCCATGTTGCATCTCCCCTTCCTCATATCAGGGATATCATATGATAGTTGTCTTTCTCTGATTGACTTATTTCACTAAGCATGATACCCTCTAGTTCCATCCACGTCATTGCAAATGGCAAGATTTCATTTCTTTTGATGGCTGCATAGTATTCCATTGTGTATATATACCACCTCTTCTTTATCCATTCATCTGTTGATGGACATCTAGGTTCTTTCCATAGTTTGGTTATTGTAGACATTGCTGCTATAAACATTCGGGTGCACGTGTCCCTTCGGATCAATACGTTTGTATCATAGGGTAAATACCCAGTAGTGCAATTGCTGGGTCATAGGGTAGTTCTATTTTCAACTTTTTGAGGAACCTCCACGCTGTTTTCCAGAGCAGTTGCACCAGCTTGCATTCCCACCAACAGTGTAGGAGGGTTCCCCTTTCTCTGCATCCTCGCCAGCATCTGTCATTTCCTGACTTGTTAATTTTAGCCATTCTGACTGGTGTGAGGTGGTATCTCATTGTGGTTTGGATTTGTATTTCCCTGATGCCGAGTGATGTGGAGCACTTTTTCATGTGTCTGTTGGCCATCTGGATGTCTTCTTTGCAGAAATGTCTGTTCATGTCCTCTGCCCATTTCTTGATTGGATTATTTGTTCTTTGGGTGTTGAGTTTGATAAGTTCTTTATACATTTTGGACACTAGCCCTTTATCTGATATGTCGTTTGCAA
>PISX010016412.1:0-46350 GCA_004024625.1 Mellivora capensis
TCCAGGATCTATAAAGAACTTCTCAAACTCAACACACACAAAACAGATAATCACATCAAAAAATGGGCAGAAGATATGAACAGACACTTCTCCAATGAAGACATACAAATGGCTATCAGACACATGAAAAAATGTTCATCATCACTAGCCATCAGGGAGATTCAAATTAAAACCACATTGAGATACCACCTCACACCAGCTAGAATGGCCAAAATCAGCAAGATAGGAAACAACATGTGTTGGAGAGGATGTGGAGAAAGGGGAACCCTCTTACACTGTTGGTGGGAATGCAAGTTGGTGCAGCCACTCTGGAGAACAGTGTGGAGGTTCCTCGAGAAGTTAAAAATAGAGCTTCTCTCTGCTTTTCTATTACAAACCTCTGGATACATCTTTCCTTCCTCCCTAAAGTTTCTGAGGAGGGAACCCTCCTAACCATCTTCTCTTCCCTGAAGGGGATAACAGTAGCAACCATAATGACCACCATCATAACTGGCCTTAATATAGCATGTTACAGTGTCAAAGTGATTTTGCATCCAATACTTTGTTTGAACAACAAAATAACCCTAAGTAGGCATCTTTTTCTTAGAGATGATAGAATTTGCCTAAATATACAAAAGGTTGTAGTTTTAAAAGTCAGAGTTTGAACCCAGGTTTTCTGACTCAACATCCAATGGACTTCTGACTTCTTGCTGGCTTCCTAATCACAAGCGCTGGTTCATCAGAATTTGCAGAGGTAGTAAGAGAAGACTGAATGAGAGAAGGAGTATTAGGATAAGAAACAGTCATAGGGCCTGAAACAAAGGTATATATATATATGGGAAGCTAGGCAGAAAGATCTAAACAAAATCAGACATGAAACCCCACTTACCATGGGTAAAAAGCTAATTTATTAATCCGACATGTCTTTTGGCCACTGTCCCTGCCCTTACCTGACAATGAATCCAGAATGATCTTGGGATCTGGCAGGTGGCAAGGAGGCTCAGTGGCCTCAATGGAAGGGAGGGCGGCTGAAGTGTCTGGGTGCTGAAACCGAGCAGGTCATCACTGCTGGCTGAGCTTAGAAATCCAACAGTAGGGTTTTCTGTAAAATCCTTCATTTGTTCTCAAAGTATGGTCCCTGAAATACTTAAAACAAAGTTAGCCAAGATTTTATTTCATGTTTTAGCTGGTTAGTCCACTGAACTGTAGACCAGGGGCCACTGGGCGAGTGTTCTAGCTATAGGAGGGGGCTGTGGTGCCAAAAGGTAAATATAAAAAAAAAAATGTTTTCAAGAATTATGCAGTGATTGAGCCACAGAAGAGGGTCCAGTGTGATTGTCAGTCCAGAATAGTGGGGGTCAGTGAAGGTGAGGAATGACAGGTAAACCTAGGCAAACAAATGAGGTGTAGACAGAACAGTTCCACTCAAAGCATTATCCACAGATGGATGGCAGGGTGTATACTGTGTGTCCACAATGAGATAAATATAGAAATGGAAAGAAAGCATTTAGAAACTTTAAGAGCAATTTAACATTGCTGCAGCATCCGTGTTCATAATCAGTGGATGTTTCCAAAAGGTCAGTTTGTGATAAATTAGAAATAGGAAAGCACCGGTATAGGGGAACTCAGGAAACATCAGCCCCCAAGTTTGTACAAGTGGTTTAGGTTCATCAAAAATGAAAAAGGTCAGTTTAAAAAAAAAAAGATGTTATGTCTTTATTTATTTTAGAGGGAGTGAGAGAGCACGTGAGTGGAGAAAAGAACCGAAGGAGAGGGAAAGAGAGAACCCATACAGACTCTACACTAAGCACAGAGCCTGATGAGGAGTTCCATCCCATGACCCTGAGATCATGACCTGAGCTGAAACCAAGAGTCAGATGCCTAACCGACTGAGCCACCCAGGTGCCCCAATAAAGGCCAGTTTTTAATTATAAGACCCGCCACATAGTAAGAGCCTAGAAATGATTTAGAAATGAACTTAATAAGAAGGCCATTTTCCTTTTAGTTAGCTATCAACCTGAGTGTAAGTCTTGTGAAGACTTCCCTTCCACCAGCCCAAGTCTGAAGTACTGCTCCCACCCACGTCATTGCTTTCCTTCAACATCTGGCTGCAGTGGGCGGGCTCAGCCTTTGCAGAAGCTGGGGTTCCCTCCCAGCTTCTGGAGCCTAAGTGGTGTTTGGTAAAGTTTAAACAACCCCATGTAGGGTGGTTGAAAAAAAATCTCCATTTCTTTTGAATAAGAAGAAAGAGGGGGAAAAAAGACACCTCCCCCTTTCCTCTGCTTGCTCATTAGGATTCCGGGTTACAGCGGTGGTGCCTGGCCACTCTAATTGGATCTGTGCGCACACAGGTCTGTGCGGCTCCATTGAACACTGACATTTCTAACTAACTGACCTTTTCAGGACCACTGGTACTCCCATAATGAGTGTGCAGCGGCATTGTGTGGACACAATACAGCAGACTTCACAGTGCCCAAAGAATGCAGGATTGAAAACTATTCAGAATTCCCAATCTCGAGTTAGCAAAATGAGAAAATTGGGTCCCAACATTCATCAGCGTGTTATTGTGCAGGTATCGATTTCAATGCCCTTTTATTTCTTTCAGGAAAAAAAAATGTTATATTATAGAGGTCTAAATTAACTTTTGTTCTGTTATTTTTCCCCCGTACCTGTAAAAAGGTCAAATACATTCATAAGTCTGAGATAGATTTGCTGGATGGATATAAGCACTGAGCTAGCAATCAACCTTCAAATAACCTTTAAGGAGACATGGACTCTTCCATGAACAATAATTGATGTACTCATTAAGGCCACGAAATTCTTCAGGACTCACCTAAAGGAGAACAGTTTATAGGTCCAGTGGCAAAATATGTCATTTAGAACAATGAGATAATGGCCCAGATATTTGAAATTGTTGTGGCCCATTCGGTGTCACTGGGACAGGAGGGGGACTTCAAAGGGAAATGGACAAGATGGGGAAGAAGAGTGGTTTTCACACCATTCGCCAAGGACAACATAATCTGGGCCCAGACAGGAGAGGACATGATTTCTGCGTGTCTCCTGGGTCCACAGCAGAAAATTAGAATCTTTCTCTCCCTATAAATGCAGAGAGAGCATAATAGATGTGGGCCACTTTCTTTCCTTTGAGAAGCAAAGTAAGGAGCAGGAAGTAGTTGCAAGTGGCAGATTTTCTGATGAGACAGTACCAGCAGTGGGGGGGGGGGGGCTGTGTTTGGCCTCCAGAGCCCCTCTGAAAATTACACACTTTTCCATTAATGTGTCTAATCCTGAAATCAGACCACCACATCTATAATCTGCAGGTGTTCACAAGCACAGCTTACGTGCCAGGTTCTGTGCTTGGTACTGACCGGAATCTAAAAGACCATCTAGTTTCATTTCTATTGAATTTGATTCAATTCAAGCCAGTAAATACTTCTTAAACATTTATTCCATGTCAAGAATTAGGTATAAAGAGACAAATTGGACACAATCTCTATCCCTAAGGTACTTACAGTACAGAACTCCCTGTATTCACTTTGAAGATGAGAGAGGGAACTAATATTGAGGGTCTTGCACACATAGCATACTTTACTGTGCTAGGTGCTATGTATTATATCATTGTCTAACTCCTAATTACAGTTCCGTGATGGTAAATATTCTTACCCCATTGTGAAAAAGAAGCAGCGAAGCTTTAGACAGGTTGTGCGATTCACTCGGAATCACCCAGGTTGTGAGTGGCTAAGCATGCTGGCTGCAGTCTGGGCTTTTTTGCATCCTTCCTTTGTGGAAGGGTCCTCTTTGACCTGATTTCATCTACTCACACTTGAGTGGAGCAGTTTCTTGTAGAGTAAGTCTTTTTACTGGTAACTTGCATGTGAAAAGCATAACTACTTTTTACAATTATGAGAAAAGCACGGCACCATAATTGATGTGCTCATTCAGTCTGGGTGATTCTTTAGGAATACTTGAAAGCAAGTGGGTAAATTATCTATTTCGAGAGTTAAAAAAAAAAAAGTACATAACACACGGGCTGCCATTCACTTATCTCATATCCGTGACATTGCTAAATCATCATGTTCAGCTTCATTTCAGTTTCAAAATCTTTCTGTACAGTACTCTACCCAGCCACTATCTGAACACTGAGATCTGCACACAAGGTAAAACCTACTTGCTGTACCCAAAGGACCTAACTGCTTCATTTTGCGCATGAAGTAACCTGGGCCCAGAACGGAGAAAGGACTTGCCTAAAGTCAGAAAGTGAGTGAGTGGCAGTTAAAGGAATTGCAGACCCCAGCACTTACAAGTGCTGGTAGAATATTAGCCTAAAAGCCTGACAACAGAGTGTCAACATCAGTAGGGAAGTAGGTAGGACTTAGTCCTTGTTTCCTCTGATCTGTACCTGCGGCTTGGGTCCTGCCACCCACCATTCATTTGACCTACAAATTTACTGAGCACTTGCCGTGTGCCAGCATTGGGGAGACTCGTAATAACCCAAATGTAGGGGGCCCTCCTTTTGTTAAGTACAAATTGCTATCTTCTATGACTTCTTAATTGGAGATGGTCAAAAGTTTAGTCTAAATAATATGCGTTTGGGCCTGAGGTCCTCCAGTATCTCCTGGGCTGTGGGTCTCACACTGCTGATAACCAAAGTTTATATCCCTGAGGCCAGGGATATTATGGTACCAATAATATGGTATTGGTACCATATTATTACCATTTAATAGATGAATAATCTGAGCCATAGAAAGGTCAAGTAACTTCCTCAAGGTTTCCCAGCTAGTAGGTAACCAAGGTGATATCTGATCCCAGGCAGTTCAGCCCCAGACTCTACTCTCAACCACCAGGCTCTACTGTTTCTCATACAGATGTTCTTCACTTAAGAATCAGGGAACTTTCAAAAGGTTGTTGTAGGAGGAAACAAGGGTGCTAACCAATTCATCTACTCCTGTGCATCGCAGAGGGTGGGAGATGAAGAATTCCATACTCGGGCTTTCACAAGGAGGGTGATCAATTCCTCCTGGACTTCACTTCAGACTTTCTTACCTTCTCTGACCCCCACTCATGGAGGCACCTCTCCAATTCCCTCAGCCTGATAACCACACCCTATTCCTTCAAAACAAATCTGTTCTCCACTAGATTCCTACTAGTATAACAAACTGTGCATTCCCTCAGGCTTCAGCCTTATGGCCACTGTTTGCTCAGTCCTTCCAGGCTCTGACCTGGTCCCCAGGTTGATGAATAAAGGTAAATGTAGGTCATTCTATCCCAGGTAGAGTCGTGATTTCTCTGAAATGTATGAACTAGGCATCCCTCACAGTGACAAGCACATTTCTCTGAGATGGTACAGCCTTATCCCCTGCCTGAGAAAGATTATTTATTTTATTAGCATAGTTTTAGCCTTACTTTTTGGAACCAGTCCACTACTCTCCCTGTTATTGTTCTGAGAAATATACTGGTTCTTCTACGTCTTCTAGAGACCAGCCCCTAATTCAAGAAAAAAACACTAGGTAGCAAAGGTTATATCTTTACTACCCAAGGAGAGTCTCATACAATAGTTCTCATGTGTTTATTTGCTACTAAGAGATCATTTGTTCATTTGCTTTAGTCTAAGTCTCCCTCTGATAGGAACATAGAGGGAAGAGGGCACAAATGGAGGAAGGGATCATAAAGTGCCATCTCATCCTACCACACAGACACGTGTCAGACATGCGCCTGCCTGCCTGCCCCAAGAAGAATGCAATCCACATTAGGTACAAATGTGTAAATGCATATAGGATGATAAGGGTGACAATTGATTTGAATATAATGTACAGTACAAGTGAAGAGGCAACGGATCAACTCTTTGAAGGCAGGCAGAGAAATCTTCAAGAGGAGGAAGTACCAATTGGGTCTTCAAGGATGCACAGAAGGTAACACAGGTGAAAACATGAGCAGAAGGGGTGAAGAGAGGTTATTCAAAGCAAAGAGGACAGCAAAGGCATAGAGACACACTGGAAATGGCTGGAGTAAGGATGTTTATCAGTCTTCATCTTTCCTGATATAAGGAATACGACTTTGAACATGAGAGATGTATACATTTCAAGAAAGAGAGAGTGATCACTGATGTCAAATGAGATAAGATTTTAAAGGTGTCCATTGATTTAAACCATACAGAAGTCCCTGTGGAGAGGGGTCAGGGCTGAGGGGTTAGGAATTAGAGGGAGAAGGGTTGGATACGAAATTGCAGGTAGGTAAGAGAGAAGTCAGTGGAAAGTGAAGAAGGAGAGAGTGCAAGTGTACTTTACTCTCATAAAGCTTGGCTGGGAAAGAAAGGAAAGAAGAGACGTAGGACTAAAGGATAGCTCTTTTAAGTGGAGAGGGACTTGAACATGTTGCTTAACTGTGGGATAGGATTTAGAGGTGGTGGTGAAGGAGAGGTTGAAGACCCTGCAGTGAGAAGGCATACGGGTAGAGTGAGGGCCCTGAGGACTAAAGCAGGTGGGAGCCAGAGGACAGGGTTCACCATAGGCGGGTGGACAACCTGAAGAAGACCAGCATGACTGTATATAGGACAGAAGGACAACAGTGAGCTCTACAAGTTAGGGAGAATACAACATTTCTCCTGGGTCATTTGTGAGAACAAAATGCACTAACACTGTAAGGTATGCATAGCTTATAATAAATATAATATTCAGTGTGTGTTACCGAAAAATAGGGATCAGGAAGAAGCAGGAGAGAATACTGAGTCGTAGTTTGACACATTGGATTTTGCCAGCAAGAGAGAGAAGTACTTAGCAGAGATTTGCAGCTCTGTGTTAGCTCGCTAGGACTCAAAGCAAGTCATTTCACCTCTCCCACTGTTTCCTTATCTGTAAAATGAGAGGTTTATACTTGATCATTCCAGAGTGTCTTTTTGACTAAAACATTTTGTGAATCTATCCTTCTATGAAAATCAGATTTTGGGATTTTCAGCTTTTACTTTGGGGGGGGGGGGCACAATAAAATTTTATTATGAACACTGAAAATGGAATATTATGTAGCTTTATGTATCACAAAATGTTCTTCTTTTGATTATTTTTCAACCATTTAAAAATAAAAAAAACTATTTTAGCTCATGAGCCATATAAAAACAGATGGCAACAGGCCATCTTGCTTATGGACCATATTTTGCCTCAAGTCTCAAAAATCTACCATTGTTTAAATCTGATTTCTATTAGAAACAAAAAGACAAACCTTTGAACTTAACTTAAAACCTCCACTTGAACAAATATGCTTGTATTAAAACACCAGTCTTAGAAATTTTATATCCTGTAAGCAAAATATCACCTCATGAAAATTTCAGAAATTGTAAAAAAAAAATTGAAGTTTTTTACTTATTTTAAGAGAGAGAGGTGTGTATGCACATGCCTGCGTGAGTGTGGGGAGGGGCAAAGAGAGAGGAAGAGGGAGAGAAGTGGACTCCCCGCTGAGCAGGAAACCCTAAGCAGGGCTCAATCTCAGGATGCTAAGATCATGACCTGAGCCAAATCAAGTCAGAGCTTAACCGACTGAGCCACCCAGGCACCCCAGAAATCTTAAAAAAAAAAAAAAAAGGGTTTTTAAACCACCCATAGTTCTACAACCCTAACTCCATCACTGTTGTCCAACATAAGGTCATTTTATTATACACAAAACTTTTTTTTCTAAGGTACTCCTGTCCTGGGCAGAATTTAAGTGTTTGTTTGTTTGTTTGTTAAGCTTCTTAATTTTTAAGTACGCAGTTCAACGTTGTTAAGTATATTCTCAATGTTGTAAAACAGATCCCCAGAACTTTTTCATCTTGTACATCTGAAATGCTATACCCATTGAAGAATAACTTCCTTTTCCCTTTCCCCGTAGCCCCTGAGAACTACCATTCTATTTTCTGTTTCTATGAATTTGACTATTTTTGATACCTCACATAAGTGGAATCATATAGTATTTGTCTTTCTGTAAGTGGCTCATTTCACTTAACATAATATCCTCCAAGTTTATCCATGTTGTAAAATGTGACGTGATTTCCTTGCTCAGAGGCTGAATAATATTCCATTTAATGTATATACTACATTTTGTTTATCCTTTCATCCATTAATGGACATTTGAGTTATTTCCACCTCTTCATAGTTGTAAATAGTGCTTCTATGAACATTGGTGTGCAGCTTTCTCTTCAAGACCCAGTTTTTTCTTCTTTTGGATATATGCTCAGAAATGGTATTGTTAGATCATATTGTCATTTTATTTTTAATGTTTTGAGGAACCTTCATTCCATTTTGTTTTATGGTTCTGTTTTCTTCCCTCTGAAAGCTCTGGCAGAATACAATCCCACCTTTTCTTCTCCTTCTTATGTTCTTTGACAAATCAGATTTGTGGCTGCTCATAGCTTTCTTGAGAGGGTCAGGCATCCACGGGAAAACTTCAGCACCCGCTGGAGAAGTGGGTCAACCATATAATAAGAAATCTGAATGAAAGTCCTGATCAATCCTAATTCTGTTAGTTTTCATTTCATTGATCACTCTGACTTTAGTTTTTGAAAATCTTGTACCAAGGACAATGACTTCATGAGATCATCCTCAGTGAAATCCACTCTTCTATCTTCCCCCAGAAAAAAAATGAAAGTCATTTCACAAGATGGGTTTGCAGGAATGATGGGAAATGGGGTGGTAGAGTGAGGGGAGTGTGGGCTGGTAGGGAGAGGGTTTGAGCTAGGAAATTGAAACCTTGAATGCAGAAAAAAGATGTAAATGCTGTTCCCCAGATTTTATAGCTCCCAGATGCCTCCTCTAATTGCATAGCTAACCCCGAGTTTATTAAGTTATTTTCCAGAGTCAAACTCATTTGTATACATGTCAGAATATAAACTGAATTTAAAAAGTAAGGTCCTTGGATTAGAATTCAGGAATGATAAACAAACTCATTTAGAATGTAAGATTTGCATGTCATTTGCATGTGCCCAAATGCAATTACATGTGCTCTGTAAATATGCATTTCACATTTATTTGTCACAATAGAACAGTATGGAAGAAATTAATTGCCACAGATTTTTTTTAATATTTAAAGGAAAAAAAAACGATGGCTCTTAAAATAGACTCTGCTAGTGCATGATTCAATGTGCAGAAACTGGCAAGAAGAGATAAGGATCCGTCGAAAACCATAAATTTCCACTGCAACATCTGTACTAGTTCAAATCGCATGGTTTATGAAGCCCCTTTTGCCTTCTCCATGGGTATTACCATGCCGTTCTGTAGATTTATCACTGGCCTAGTGCAAGGACAGTTTTACTAGCAAAGCTTTACAAGGGTAGGGAGGCTGCTTCCTCTTTGAAAGTTGAGGATTGAATTGAAATGATATAGCTGCTCTAGCTTTAGAAACTTCCAGACAAGGCAGTCTCCCATGTACTTCTACAATGTCTACAATTTTCTCCTTCTCCCCCATCCTCTGCATTTTGTAATGAGACAAATTTGGACAACCATGATACTCCCCTTAGATTAAAAACAAATGAACACCTTCAAATTGAGAGGCCTCAGGCACTGGGTGTTAATGCCAATATGAGAAAGATTTTTATTTTGTTTTATTTTTTAGATTAACACACAGCTTAACTGGCTTTTTGGTGCACAGCTCCATGAAGTTTAACACAGTTATATAACCGTGTATCCACCACCATGATCAGGACACAGAACAGTTCCATCACCCCCAAGGACTTCCTTGCGATGTCCCTTTGTAACCACAGCCTTCCCCCAGCCCTGGCAAGCAGGGACCTCTGTAATTGTGTCTCCTCTAGAATGTCATGAAAATGGAATCATTACAACAGGTAACCTTTGGAGACTTGCTTCCTTCACTTAGCTTAATGCTTCTGTGGTTCCTCGGGGCTTTGTGTTTATCACGAGTTTGTTCCTTGTCATTGCTGAGTGCTATTCAGTTGCACAGATGTAGCACCATGTGTTTATGCAGTCACCATCGAGGGATATTCGGGTTGTTTCCAGTTTGGACAATCATGAGTAGAGAGGCTATGAGCATTCATTTACAGGCTTTGTGGGAACCTACTTTTCATTCTTCTAGGTAACTACCTAGCAGTGGATTTCTGGGTCATATGACAGGTTCGCATTCTGATTGGCAATCTACGAGGGTTCCCATTGCTCTGCATCCTCACCAGTCCTTGAAATCATCAGTATTTTAAAAAAAAATAGCCAGTCTAATAATCTGTAGTGATATCTTGTTATGGTTTTAGTTGACATTCCCTAATATCTAGTGAGGTGGAGCAAGGGAAGGCTTCTAATATACAGGTAATAGATGAACTCACTTCTCGGTCTCCTACACTGTGTTAGGTATCTTACATGTATATTAACTCATTTAAACTTCACAGTCTTATAAGATAGCTATCAATTCTTCCACTTCAGGGGTTGAGGAAACCAAGGCTGGGTGAGGGTAACAGTGTTACCCTCTCAGGAAACAGTTCCAGAGTATACACTTTGCCAGGCGCTGCAGCACACAAAGACTGTCTTTGGCAGTCTTGCAGTTTAATAAGAAAGAAGCAGAATATAAACAAAGAAGTGTTCTGTATGAATAGCATGTAAGAGTAGAAGAGTGAAGGGTGAGTCAGGGGAGGTAGGCTTTAACTGACCATGGTTCCAAAATATCCTAATGAAAACCAAGAAACCAAAGGTAACATGACCCCAGGGAGAAGTGGGACTCAGACTGACATAGAGCCATCTCTTCATCTGTGAAGCTGGGAAGCCACAAAGCACACTCACCATCTGCCCACCTCTCTCTCCTGGATCAGCAGAGAGCCTCTATCTGCCCTCAGCAGGGTTGGAGGCCATCTTCCTTTCCTGATCCCAGCCCTGGGCCAGGAGGACGAGCAGTTGGCAAGTGGGGAATGAGGCAAAGGCAGGACTCCTATTCGAATACAAATACACAGAGGCCTAGAAGCCTCCCTGCCATACACCAGCTTGGCACCTGTTAAGAGTTATTAAGAGTTATATGTCCCAACTCAACTTGGCACCGCCCACTCACCATATGCTGGGTGTCACTTGGGAGCAGAGCTGTATGGTGCACCAGGAAAAGCTGGAGTTCAAAGTTTTGAATTCAGGTTCTGTTTCAGTTATTTCCCATCTCTGTTCTTTCCTGGGCCTCAGCCTGCCCAGGTTAAAGAGGTTAAAACAATGTCCTTTAACCAACATCCAAATTTGTCACCCACCCCTGTCATTTCCACTCCCCTAATGTATCTTGAGTTTACCCATTGCTTTTTGTCTTCACTGTTTCTCTTTCAGCCACCAACCCCCACTCTCACCTGAACTACTCACTTCAGTAGTCTCCAACTTGGTCTGGTGGCTGGCTAATTTTAACTCTTGCCACTATATGGCCCTATATTCACACATCAGCCAAAGTGACCTTCTAAGAACTAAAATCAGATTATTTCACCTTCCTGATTAAAACTCTCTAATCGCTTCCCATCACTTAAAATCCAAACACCTTTCTATGTTCCACACCCACCTCCTCTCATATCACTCTATCTCATTCATTGTGTCCAGCCCAAGCTGTTATGCATTTCATTCTTAAGACAAATCAAACCTGGGATGTCTGGGTGGCTCAGTCATTTAAGTGTCTGCCTTCAGCTCAGGTCATGATCCTAGGGTCCTGGGATCTAGTCCTGCACTGGGCTTCTTGCTCAGCAGGGAGGCTGCTTCTCCCTGTGCCTGGTGTTCCCCATTGTTTGTGATTTCTCTCTCCCTCTCTCTCTCTCTGTTTGTCAAATCAATAAGTAAAATATTTTTATTTATTTATTGATTTGACAAACAGAGAGAGATCACAAGTAGACAGAGAGGCAGGCAGACAGAGAGGGGGAAGCAGTTTCCCTGCTGAGCAGAGAGCCCAATGTGGGGCTCGATCCCAGGACCCTGGGATCATGACCTGAGCTGAAGGCAGAGGCTTAACCCACTGAGCCGCCCAGGTGCCCCAAGAAATAAAATCTTTAAAAATAAATAAATAAAATACAAATCAAACCCTTTTCCATAACTGGCTTTCAAAGTTACTGCTCTTTTTTTCCAAGATGCCACCTTGCCAAGAATGTTTTCTGACTACTCTGTTAAAAACAGCCTTCTCTGTTTACTTGCTAACTCACCATCCTACAATTTCCCTTCATAAAAACTTATTATAGACAGTAACTATTATTTTATTATTTTTTATATATTAAGCATTATTATATAATATTGTTGATTATTATGTATTTTATTATCCTCTAACCCCATTAAGAAAAGAAACCTCACCTGGCATATAGTACGGGTTTAATAAACATTTGTCAAATGAATACCTAAAACACTGACAGTTCTTTTGTTCTCTCCTGAGCTCATTCTACTCACCTCAATGAACTGGCATACCTCACAAGGTTGTTGTATCAAATGAGACAAGGCATATTGAGACACTAAATGAAGTTAAGGAATTATTATGAGTATCATCATCATTATCATCAGCCAAGGCATTTCCCCATCTGATACTGATTTTTTTGTTATTGATTTTTTTTTTTTTTTTTTTGGTCTCTAGGGGAAACTTCCAATGAGAGATTTTTTTTCTTTTCTTTTGCACAGCAGACACCTGGCAATGCTTGGTTCATAGCCTGATACAAGGTGTCACAACTATTTATCTTCAAGCTACAAGCTTGGATATTATTCCAGCAAGTAAGTTGTCAGAAAGGATAGTCTTTGGCATTTGAGAGAGAGACCAGAAATGGATTAGAATCACAAAATTATTGAACTATGATTCATCAGCACTAGACGATCTCTGAAAGATTCCAGAATGCTATGATTTGCAGATTCCTACCATTTCTTGAAGAAGGCTTGAGGGCTTCCCTGGTGGTTGAGGGGGATTCTGAGGTCCAAAAAAAGGATTTATGCAGGACTTACAGAAATTTGTAACAGAACCAAGACAGGTATCTGGATCACCTATCCTTTATCCCAGCTCTTTCTCTTCTCCTAAAGATCTAAACCCATCCACTTTTTCCCACTGCCATCACCTTGGCCCAAAATATCATGGTCTTCATTTGAACTTCAGTAGCCCCCTAACCGGTCTCCTTGAACCAACTTGTCAAACAACACATATGATCATTTCAGTACTCCACTTTTTCCATCTCCATTGGCTTAAACGTTTCCACTGGCTTTCCAGAACTTTTGGTATAATCTCTCCAAGCTTGTCTCAGACCCCTCACCTTCTCCAACATTTTTTCAACACTGGCTTCTTCCAATTCCTAGAGCCTACATATTCCCTCTGATCACAAGACTTCTGAACACATTATTCCCTCTGCCTATGTTGTGCTTTTAGGTAATGGTCAGTCAAGCAGTGGGGGGCACAAGGAGCAGTACTGGGAAACAAAATTTGTTATACTCACAGGTCCTAGAGAGAGACAGAGTCACCACAGGCCAAGAAGGGGTCATATGGGAGGCATTGCCAAGGGAGTGGGGTCACCCAAGTATATGGGGAATAGAGAGTGAAAACTATGGGCAAGTGCCTTTATTGGGACTAGGGGAGGAATACAAAAGAAAAGATGCTAGGGATTTCATTGGCACATTTGGATCTTACTAGGTTGTGGTCACGGGAGAATAAGAAACTAATGACAAAGGCCACCCTTTCACACTGGTGCATCTGTTTACCTGGGCATGGTGCCTATAACCTATTTGTGGGGATGTTGAGACAGAAGGAAAATACAAAGTTTTAAAATTTTCAATATAGCCTGGCTCAGTGTTGACCCCATATTTCTTTATTGGAGGAAATTAAAAACAACATCCTAGTTGGAAAGAGAATTCTGGGGTCTTGAAGCTGCATTTTTATATAGCAGCCAATTATTTTTACTAAGCTTGTATTTTATTTTGAATTGTTTATTTGGAGATGATGGGGTCTTCATTAAAATTAGGGACCCCTAAACTACACTGGTACAACCACTTTCCTGTGGTGTTCTTCCTGCCCCTTTACCCCAATACTACCCATACATCATTCATATCTCAGAACAAGCTTACTGACTCAGTTCCTTGAACCCTAATATTGGTCAGATTGCTTTCCTACATGAACTCATAGAACACTGCTCTTTCTTTCATAGTACGTATCTCACAGTACAATTATACACATATTATTTGATTATTTGATTATTTGAAGAACAGCTGTCTCTCCCAATAGCCTGTAAGTTCCATGAGGGCAGAGCCCATGTCTGCTTTTGCTAACCATTAGATCTTAGCATCTGGAATCATCTCACCACTTGAAAGGTGCTTAAACTATTGAATAATGGATAAATCTCAGCATTCTGCCTCTGACAGGGTTTCTAAAAGGAACTTGGTTAGGGTAGATTGGCTCCATCATCCCAAACCTCACAGAGCGGAGTCACACTCTTACATTCTCTTAGTAAACTAGAACAGTGTTTTGAAGCCCACATTTCTGAGAAATCCTTTTCAGAGTATTTGAGTATTTTACATTTGAGTACTTTACACCTTCATGATTCACCATTCACAGAGGAACCCCTGGGGTCATTGATAGGTGGGTACTTTTTTTATTAGGATAAGGCATGTATTTGAAAACTCTATCACATCAAAGCCTGATTATGAGAAAATATATCAAAGCTGATGAGCTA
Organism: Mellivora capensis; assembly: GCA_004024625.1. NCBI lineage: Eukaryota > Metazoa > Chordata > Mammalia > Carnivora > Mustelidae > Mellivora > Mellivora capensis. The sequence goes on from PISX010016412.1 coordinate 14,585, forward strand.
AGCCAGTGACCACCACACACCAGTTCTAGAGAAAACTTAGTCACCTTGGAATCTGAATTTATAGCAACTTTCACCAAGCAAGGAATTGAGAGCTTTATGAAAGTATCATTCAAGGATGACAAGGTTCAATAGTATTTTATTCACAACCCAAACTCCAGTTGAAAGTGAAAAGTTTCCTAAATCTCTGTGTTAGTGTACTCAGGCTTCTATAACAAAATATCAGACTGGGTGGCTTACACAGCAGACATTTATTTCTCACAGTTCTCGAGGCTGAGAAGACAAAGGTCAAGGTGCCCACAAATTCAGTTCCTGACAAAGGCCTTATTCCTCCTGATTTGCAGGTGACTGCCTTCTTTCTGTGTGTTCACCTGGCAGAGAGAAAGAGAGCACATTCCATTTCTTCCTTCCACCTCTTATAATGGTATTAATCTAATCATGGAGGCCCCACCCCCATGATCTCATCTATATCTCATTACTTTTGAAAGCTCTCAAGATCCCACCTCCAAATACCATAACATTGGGGGTTACGGTTCCAGCATAAAAATTTTGGGAAACGGACATTTAGTTCATAATATTCTGCCTCTGCCCTCCCTGCCACCTGGCCCAACTTCATGTCTTTCTATATGCAAAACATATTCATTCCATCTCAATAGGCCCAAAAGATTTAACTCATTCTAACATCAACTATAACATCTAAAATCTCTTCTAAATATTCATCTAACTCAGATATGAGTGAAACTTAAGGTTTGATTTATCCTGAGGCAAAATTCCTCTCCAACAGTGAACCAGTGAAAACCAGACAAGTTATGTGCTTTCAAAATACAGTGGTGAGACAGGCACAGGATAGACATTCCCATTGCAAAGGGAGAAATTGGAAAGAAGAAAGAAGCGGCAGGTCCTAAGCAAGTCCAAAATTTAGCAAAGGAAACTCCATTAGATTTTAAGACTTGACAGTAACCCTCTTTGATTCACTGTAGTGCTTTCAGGCCCACTGCGGTGACAATGTCATCTTCAGGGTAACCCCACTTTTTTGGCTCCACGGGCCCCAAATCCATGGCTGTCTATGAGGGCCCTGTACCCAGTTGGGCAGGGATATCTTGGCCTGCCAAAACTGGAAAGGTCTCATCAACATTTTAAAGCAAGTAGGAACAGGCCTGTCTTCTAGGCCTGTGATGGGAATGGCAGCCCCGATGATCTTTGGTTCTCCTTTAGTGTCATTCTTCCCTTTTCTTGAGGAAGAGAGCACATTCACAGACAAATAACTCTATAGTTCCATCTTGTAGAACCCAAGAAGTCTGTCAGTCTTCCTTCATTCCATCCCACTTCCTCTATCTCCTTTTTGTCCCAGCTGGTAGTGTTTCTGCTGGTATAATCCCCATCTGTATTCCTGGTTTCTACTGAGTGACTGATTAAGTTCATGAGTTGTACCCATGATCTCTTTATCAAGTGATGGTCTAGCCACATCCTTGGTATTCTCTTCCAAAAACACTTCCTTACTTTTTGGCAATGTGATCTGGCTGAGAATTTTCCAAATCTTTAATGGTTCTTTTTTGCTTAATAATCCCTCCTTCAATTCATCTCTTTGTTCTTATGTTTTACTATAAGCAATCAAGAGGAACCAGGCCATTCTTCTAATACTTTGCTTAGAAATCTCCTCAGCTAAGCATCCGAATCCATTGTGCACAAGTTCTACCTCCCATAAAAGACTAGACACAGTTCAGCCAAGTTATTTGCCACTTTATAACAGGATCACCTTTCTTCCAGTTTCTAATATCTTCCTCATTTCTGTCTGAGACCTTACCAGAATCTCCTTTCAAGTTCCTATTTCTAGTATACACCCCAAGATTCTCTGTTTCCATCCATTACCAGTTCTAAAGCTGCCTTCACATTTTAAGGTATTCATTATACCAGTACCCCACTTCTCAGTACCAAAATATTTGTATTAGAAACAGAACTGGCTGACTGAGAAAAAGAGATATGAACTAACTGACCATGTGTGGGGGATGGAGGGTTGTGTATGTGTGTATATATATTGGTGTGTAAACACACAAAAGAGATAGTAACTTGCCTCACATGATTATGGAGTCTGAGAGGGAAGTCCCAGGGTCTGCAGCCAGCAAGGTGAAAACTCAGGAAAGCCAATGGTACAGTGCCAGTCAGAGTTAAAAGGCTTGAGAACCGGAAGAGCAGATGGTCCTAAGTCCCAATCTGGGGAAAAAACAATGTTCCAGCTCAGCAGCCAGGCCTGGAGATAGAATATTTTCCCTTCTCTCAAACTTTCTGTTCTATTCAGCCCTCAACAAACTAGATGATGTCCACCCTCATTGAAGAGGGCAATCTACTTTACTCAGTTTACCTATTCAAATGATAGGTATTATCAAATACCTATTATCAAATGATAATCCCATCTCAATTATAATCTCATCTAGAAACATCCTCACAGACATACCCAGAAATAATGTTTAACCAAATATCTGGCTACCTCATGGCCCAATAAATTGACATATAAAATTAACTATCACAGTCTTACTCCTTTTATCTACAATAGTTTAAGGTCTTCTTTATTCCAGGCTCTGGTGTAGGAAAAGGAGAGGTGGAAAAACCCAGCCCTGGATCTCAGAATGCTCACAATTTAGTAGGGGAAATTTGTTGGCAACAATATGAAGGAGAAGTAATTGATACCATTAAAGCAGAACAAACATGGCAACCTAGGAAAGTTCTCTTACTACCTGAGATGGAGTCTGGGCTAGAGAATCCGTGCTGCAGATCCTTCAACTTACTAAAGCACCAAAATGTTTATTGTGTGACTGTGGGTCTATGAGTGCCTTCTAAAAACAGCAACCGTCTCCTCATGTAAGAGCCAATGAGCTGATGCAGCTCCAGGAGGAAAAAACCCAACATCTTCCAGAGCTCTCCTGAAGCCTTTTATAGTCTTTCCTCAACCACCTGCCATAGCAAGGGCTCAAGAGAGCAAAGATGTTAGTATCAGACACTTCTTGCTTCTCCTCCTGCTTCCTTTTAACTTTGTGCAGGCAGGTAATGCCTTAATTTCTCTGATGCACTTGTCTCCATTTATAAGATGAGTATAATTAACTACCTTCAGTATTTTTCTCAATTAGTAATAATGATTCAATGGTCTACCTAACACATTGCCTACCATGTAGTAAATCTTCAGCAACTGTGAATACTTCTCTCATCTCTCCACTTTTTCCCACTCTGCATCCCTGTGTTATCATGTCTGACTGTTGTCAAAATAAGGATTTTCTTGTAGGAATGAGATAATCCTCACTCACCAAAAAAACTACTTTTTATTGCATGAGTTTATTCATTCAATGCGCTTCTCTTATATGCCTACCGTGTATGAGGGAATAGGTTTGAATGTAACTAAAAGCCATACATAACTCATGTCAAAATCTTGTTCAATCCCCAAATGCCTTTTCAAGTCAATTTAGCTATTTCATATTAAATGCTACCATGTGCCAGGCACTGAGTTAAGGACTGTGATTTAGAAACAGGTGAGACATTTTCCTTGTCTCAAAAATTAAAAAATCAGGCTCTGTAAAAAATTAAATGCTACAGCAGAGGTATGTAAAAACTATAAAGGGGACTCCAGAAACATCCACCCTGACAAAGTAAAGAAAGGCTTTAGAGAAGAAGTAGTAGTTGAGCCGGGGTTCGGCAGAGGAGTAGGATTGATTTACCTTTGTGTAGCACTTGAGACTTTGCAAAGTATTTTGGTAAGGGGAGACTCTCTCAGAAACAGTTTGTCTTGTTCTGGGCCCCAGTGGGAGGGTGGAGCTCCTGGAACATAGGTGGGAGGATAGAGAGGATCCTTGCTCTGTACCAGCTCAGGATGCTAGAGAGCTGAGGTGATTGGCCTGACGTCACAAAGAAAACTAGTTTATAAACTACACTTTTGCTTTATACCAGTCATTCATGTGGCTCACTACCTCATGTCATGAAGATCAGTACTCAAATTTCACCACCTCCTAGACACTTTTGCTGAGCTCCAAACCCTTACCTTACCCTGCTTCATTTGAGCTCTTACCTCTTATCACTATCTGACGTTGTATATCCATTTGGTTTTTGTCTGTCTGTCCCACAAGCTTGGGATTTACATGAAGGCAGGGATTTTTTTCCCTCGCCTCATTCAATGGGAGTGCCTTGAACAATGCTCGATACACAGGAGGCTCTCAACAAATATTTGATGTATGCATGAATGAAAAAAATGCTGTGATGAACATCCTTGTTTATCTGTCTTTATAGAAGTATCTGCAGTCAGATGCTCTATCCCTGAGCTATCCCCCTGATCTTTATACAATTATCCAATATTTCCTTAGGATAAGTCCCCAAAAGCAAATTGCTGAGTGTTCAAGGTATTCATGGATTAGTGCAGTCATTGGCATACAGTGGATATGTTATTAACATCTGCTGAATGACTGACATGGAGTATTTTTTTTCTTGAACTCACCAAATTAATGATTCCAGGTTTAAATTCTGCCAATATTTAATTGAGCATCGAAACCATTTGCTCATTCATTTATTTATTTGTCAGATAATAACTGCGTTATAAATGTAAAATCAGTTAGGAAATGATACCCTGACCTTGAGATGCTCTCAGTCAAAGGAGGAAGGCAGACAAGTTAACCAGTAGTTGGGAACGAGGCCTCCTTTTCTCTACAGTGGTCTTTTCTGGCTTTTGCCACTCATCACATGTGAAAGGTTAAGCAATCTGCATGGCTTCCCTGAGCCTGTTTTCTCATCTGTAACATGGAGAGAGTTGCAGTAACTGTTTCATTGGGCACAGGGGAAGAATCACATGTTAATGTGCCTGAAAGCTTAGTATACTGCCTGGCACATAGCAGGAGTTCTGTAAATATCAACAATATACTGTATGTCAACTATATACATTTTATAAAAATGACTGAGGCTCACAAAGTCTCAACTATTTGTCTAAGGTAATAGAGATGGAATCTGCATTCAGCTCCCCCAAGTCCATGCCCCAGCACTCCCCGCATTATGAATCTGCCTGCACTGCACCATTTAGACCACTTTTCCTGGGGATATAACCTTCTCCTAGACTTTGAAATGTGGGGGCCAGGACTTGAGTTGGTTTCCTAGACCTTCTGTTGCCCATCCAACCCCTCTCTCCCCATTCTCCTCTTGCCCTTTACACTATCCTGACAAACCCCCAATTGCAAACCCTCATTTAGTAGTTTTAAGGAAAAAATGTCTTTTGATAATTAAGCTGGTGGAATTTAGAAATCAACAGAACAGTACATTTTCCCAGCAGAGCCAAGAAATTAATTAGGAGCAATTTGCTGTCAGAAACAATTTCCATAATTTTAAGTTAAAAAAAAAAAGCAGAAAATCATTTTTGTGGGTGTTTATTTTTTTTTTTCTTATGCTTTCCATTCTAAACTGAGTTAACTCCTGGAAAGACAAATCCTTCCAAATATCCTATTTTCTGTTCCTCAGAATCTTCCCTTGAGGGACATTCGAGCCTCTCTCTGACAGGTTATATCCAAGGGTGAAGAGGAATTGTATGAGACAGAGCCATTTGATCCCCTCTGTCACCCCATAGAGCAGAACTCATACTTTTTCAATGGAGTGATTATGAAATGTTCACATTCCTGTCCTATGAGTGTGGGTGAAGGAGGGAGAGATGTGATGCTTTGGGAAAAGAGTCTGAGAGGAGAGGAACAGAGGTCAGGATACAATGAGTGGGCCACTAGGTAGACAAGCCTGCTCTGTAGAAAGGCACTAAGACACTGTGGCTAACAGCTAATAGACTCTAATTCTGGAGCCAAACTGCTTGGGATCACAACCAGACTCTGCCCTTCCTATATCCATGTGATCTTGGGCAAGTTCATTAATTTCTTTGTGAATCAGTTTCCTCATAAGGTAGTCATGATGGTTCACTGAGCGCTTAAGTCAACATGAAGACCACAGTGCCTGGCGTATAACAGGTGCTTGGGACTGTTTGCTATGGGGATAATGATGATGATGTTGATGGGTGGCAGATACAAAAGTCCCTAAAGGAGAGTTCTGTTATGGAATCCATCTTAGGCTTGGGTGTTCTGGTTCCAGACTCAGAGCTGGCCAACACTAAAGAGCTCTTCTATCTCCATAGCCTTTTGTTTTGTAAGGCATCATAGCAAAGAGCAGTGCTTATGAGATGTCTCTCTCTCTCTCTCTCTCTCTCTCTCACACACACACACACACACACACACACACAAGCGTGACTAACAACAGTGAAAACAGTAAGGTTTACAAATGGCTTACTCTTTTATATCAAGTAGACCAAATATAAGGTTACCCCTGCAGTTTTGTCATTTTTTTATTTTCTTAGCATTCAAATATGAAAGGAAAAGAAAAGAGTAGAGCTAGAAATAGAGCTGTAGAGTAGATTGTAACTGGCAAGCTGGAAGTACCTAAGGCATGCCCTGTCATTAGGGACCATTACTACTGCACAGTCAGCCAGTTCATAGTTCAAGCTAATTGTAACTTAGTGTTATGCATCATTGCCATTTTTTTTAGTATTCTCTGTATCTGAGTATATTAGTAAGTATATAATCAAGAAAAAGAAACCACTTCAAATACTTAAAACAAAGAGGATTCAATGCATAGAATAGGTGTCAGTTAAGAACCCAAAGAGAGAATGGTGAGCAAGCTCAGAGGATAACAACAGCAGGGAGGTCTAGGGGGAACAGGTGGTATTGGAACCCAGAAGCTAGAGTTACCCAGCCAAAGCTAGAACCATGACCACATGTCCAGCAGAACCTGGAGCCATGGAGACACAGTCACTTCTAGAGACACCTCCATGTGGATGGGAGGATGCTTGGTTTCTCTCTTCCACTGTCTGAGTCATCCTGGCTTTGAACCTAACTTTCAACACTTACCAGCACTCCAACTTCCCTGCTGCTCCCCAGCCTCTCTGAAACTTGTGGTTCCACTTGTAAAGAGATCCCCCCCCCAATATGAGGTTTGTCTCATCCCTTAGCCTATGAAAATCTCTCAGCTGTTGTGAATCTGTGCAGCTAAGACTACCTCTTCCCTGCGGCTGCACCTAAGAGACCTTCCCAAATAGGAAAGTGTGGAGAACATACCCGTACATGACAGTTGCTCAAGAGAGGATTATTAGCTCAGGATGATGTTGATAACTGCATGGGGCCATTTTCAAGAGCCAGAAACTGGATTCAGACAATCCGAAAGCCAGAAAGAGCAGAGTGGGCAGTGGCAGAGAACACAAAGACAAGAAACCAGAGCTTTCACTCCATCAGATTTCAAGGCTTTAATGCAGTGTGGGCGAGGAATCCTGGACTGTATTTAAAGACCTATAGCCTGGTAAGCTGGGGAGAGCCAGGATTATAAGAGTCAATATCTACAAAGTGCATGACATGCTATGTAACATACAGTACAAAATTAATTCCCTCCTTATTCCTCTTTCACTTGCTTCAACACATATTTACCAAGCACCTCAGCTATATGAAGACCAGTGCTAGGCAATAGGAATAGGGATACAGTAAAATGGAGGAGGGCATAGAAGCGACTTACTAAAATTCAAATACAACAGACTTTCTACCAAGTAGAAATACAAAACAATAATATCTTTTGGAGGCAATAAAAGAAGAGAGATTATTCCATATAAGAAATCAAAACAAGTTTCAGAGAAGAAATCGTATTTGACAAAGACCTTGAAGCACAAGCAATTCTTGATTGGTAGAGAAGGGAGAGAAAGTGTTCAGGCAGTGGGAACAGCATGTACAGAGGCCTGGAGGTAGAAGTGTGCTGGGTGTATTTGGGGACAGGTAAACAGTCAGTGTGCCTAGACTTTGGGCCATGGGAAAGAGAGAGTATGAAGGTATGCAGTAGAAGGTGAGGGTGGGGGAGACATTGGAGCTGCATCCTGGAAGGCCTCCGATAGACCAGAAGACCTCAGCATTTGTGGAGTCTTTTAGGGTTTAGAAGGTTAGGCTCAAATAGGCTATTTCCTGGCAGCAATTCAAGGAAATACTGAATTCAGAGAAGCAGGACAAAGCTTGAGTTACAAATTATTCTTCTTCTGCCTAGGCCTTTATTCAGCCTATTAGCAGAAGAGATTTAAAACAGCCAAGTCCCTGGTCTCCTTTTGCTTGATGTCTTCTTTCTCCAGCTGTGGGACTATTTCTAGAAATTTCTTAGCCCATTCATCTGATCCTGGGACTCTGGAGTCTCACTGAATGAGGCTTATGTCTCTTACCACAGGCTTGCTTTTGGTAGGGTTTAAGGTGGTGAACTGGGATTGGAGCCCAGATTTCTGTTTTGCTAACGTATGCCTGTGTTCCAGCCCGGAGTACCGGCTTCAGTACTTCATGGTGATGGCATGTGACTTTGACAGTGCTGCGCAATTCAGCAAACTTTCACATCTTTTATCAGGGTTCATTCTCCTACCAACCCTGAGAGAAGGACTGCAATTTCCACCAATCCCATTTTCTGGAATAAGAGGTTGAGGTGTCTGATTGGAGCAGAGGCTGTCCTGGAGCAAGTTAAGGACTTGGTTGTGCCGAGAAGGGTTAGCTAAGGAATGACTGGAACTCTCGTTATCTGGGACTGTGAGGCAGCAATTGTTCCTTATAGCTTGGGGCTTGAATGCCATAAAGGGATCTGTCCAAGAGAGATTAAATTAAATTAATTTGCCCAAACTAAATTATGGGCAGTGGTTGGAGAAGGAAGAAGGGCTTTGAGATCTAAAACAAGGACCCTAGGGATGCCTGGATGGCTCAGTGGATTAAAGCCTCTGCCTTCAGCTCAGGTCATGATCCCAGGGTCCTGGGATCCAGCCCGGCATTGGGCTCCCTGCTCAGCAGGAAGCCTGCTTCCTCCTCTCTCTCTGCCTGCCTCTCTGACTACTTGTGATCTCTATCTGTCAAATAAATAAAATCTTTGAAAATAAATAAATAAAACAAACAAAGACCCTAAACAGAAGAGAGGACCAAGCCATGGAGTCTAGAAGCAGGGAAGAAGCCTGTCCAGTCTCTCCCCTACTACGTGTACCAGCACAGGGACTTCCCTGCTTTCATATCTTCAATGTCTCCCTATTACCCACAGGAGACAGCTCAATGTCCATTGCAGGGGTAGCAGGACATTGGAGAATTTGCAGTCTGGCCCAAAAGACTTTTTCGTCTTTATCTCTTAGATCTGGACAGCTTGTCACCTGACACTTGCATAGATAATACATTTTGTCACATGTGTGCCTTTGCTCAGGGTTTCCTCTGCCAAAAATATTCTCTCCCCTTGGTTCCTATTTGTTCATTTATTCATGCACTTCTTCGTCAGTGAATAAAGTACCTACCATGTGCTGGGCACTCCTCCAGCCACCGAGGATACAATAGAGAAAATTGAAAAACACCTCTGCCTCTCTGGGCGAGGAAAAAAACATCCAACAATCACAAAAGTACATGAGGCCAATCTATAATAAGGGGAAACGATATGCTGTAATAAGATAATCCACCAGGAGGTCCTGGATAGGTTCCCTCATCAGGAGGGCTTTTCTGAAGCAGGATATTTAAACTGATGAGGATGCTCCTTTGGTCAGTGCAACGACCAAATCTTTTGTAAAGTTGATTTGAGAGTCAGGCTGGAGTACTGGAAGTCACAGCCCCAGTGAGAAGGCGGGTTGCACTAAAATGGGATCCTTCCTTCCCTCCTGGCCTCCGCAGCAATTCCCAAAATAGGAAGCAAACGGAATTGTTTTTGTGTTCGAAGCTGAAAGTATTTTTGTTTCCCTCCTCCCTCTGCGCTCCCCCTGCCAACGTGCTTCTCACCCGATCGCAGTATTTATGTTTAGAGTCATGAGGCGCCTCACATGCGCATCTCTCATGTGCCAGACATGTGCTGGACACTTGACTGCATCTTCATGTTAATTCCTGACAGCAGGGTGCTGAAGTTAGCGTGACAGTTCTCATTTTACAAATGAGGAAACTGAGGCTCAGTTAAGCCAGTTGCCAGGTTGACACGGGTAGTGAGGGGCAGGGCTGAGATTCCAAGCCAGCCTGTCACACCCACTGGTCCCAGCCATGTCACACCACACATGCACATTGGCTTCTTCTCCACCTGCAGCCCCTCAAATGTGAAGACAGCAACCTGGCTGACCTCCGAGTCTTCTCTTCTCTAGGGCAGGCTTTCCAGCCTTTCGCTTTTACTCCAAAGATGGCAAGTCCAGAGCCTCCCCCACCAGTTGTTCCCTTCTCATGGCATTCCTGCTTCACTCCTTTGGGAGCAGTTCTGGGCATGTTGCTCCTTGAGGTAACTCAACCTCATGGGAGACTCATCCCTCAGCCCCACTGATGTGCAGGTGAAGGCCAGTACCTCACCATAGCTAGTAGAGCCCTTGTGTGATTGGCCCTTGTCTGCTCCTCCAGTGTTCTATTTTACCATGTACCCAGCCACCATCTCCTCTATTAACACTTCACCTCACCTAACACTTTACACCATGAGCTTCCTGGCATCTTCCATTCTCTCTCAACCCTACTCTTCCAGATGGGTCTATCCTGAAGTCTAGAACAGTCTTCAATTAACTAACTCCTATTTATATGGTAGGTTAAGTCATCCTAAGAGAAGTCTGCTCTGACCTTGTGGGTTCTGGTGAATGTTCTTCCATGCTCCACCCAGCCCCCATGTTTTCTGGGTCCCATCTCTTGGCATGCTAGACTGTGATTCCCATTTTATATCTGACACCCTCATTGTGAGCCCTTAAATGCAGAAAATAGGTTTGACTTTCCTACCATTGTATCCCTAGTGCCTGACAGATACTGGGTGTTCAGTAAAAATAGAAGGGCAGAAAGAAAAAAAAAAGGAAAGAGGGACAGAAGAGGGAGAAAGGAAGGGAAGGGCAGAGGGACAAAACAGACTCAAAGAAACATATAGGTCTTGGAGGGCTCATAATCTTGATGCATCTTGGGAGAAGGTAACTAACTACCCCCAGTGGCTGACATATGCACAGCTTTTCTGAGTGACCACATAGTCCCACCATCCCCTTTCTTTCATATATTCTTTGTAAAAAAAAATTCATAAAGCAAATAGTCCCATTCTATAGATGTCAAAATTAAGACCTAATGATGATGAAATAAACAGACCTGAAATTCAACTTACTCATCACTTATTCACTCATTCATTTATTCATTCATGCATTATATACACTCTGGTGCACCTTCTGTTGCTGGGCACCGAGATACAGAAGAATAATGACCTAGACAAAGTCCAAAGAAAGAAAAAGAGAAGCGAAGAAATGCAGTCATCATGCTTGGGGAGAAATGTGAGCAGGTGCTGCATGAACACCGAGGAGGGAGCAGGAAGCTCTACCTAGAGTAGGAGGCTTTGGATCTGGGCATCAAGCAGCCAAGAAGGGGGAAGTGCTTTCTAAGCAGATGCCTTGGGGAGGGGAGAAGGACAGAACCAGGAAAGGTGATAGGCAGTGACCTGTACCTCTGATCACGAGTCCTTGGTCTTCCCTACCTGACCTTTGCCTTGAAGCCAGAGTCTAGCCAACCTCTAGGGCATGTTGGTCTTAAGGTAGGGCAGGATTACTTAGCAGGACTGGTTGGTTAATTATTTGGCACTGTGTTCCAGCCTACTGAGCAGGGTTGGACATAAAAGAGGTCACCAAAGGTGATAGACAGTGATGGGGAAGCAAAATTGTCTCTTGGGATTTGTCTCTGGCTATGCCTACTGAAAAACATACTGTCAGAAGGAAGGAAACCTTTGCTCTATTAATGGATAACCATGTAGTGAATAGTTAGATGTGTTCAAAAACCAAGACTTTGTCCTTCTAGAATCTTGGAAAGTTTGATACCAGAAGAGCTTGTATAGGCAATAAAGTAATTGACACTGGTCGTGCTAACTCTGGAGCCAGTGAGGTAAGGCAGATGTCAAAAGACCAGTGTGATCACAGGCCTATTGCTACAAGTCTAATTATAAGAACAGAACCAATACCAACAGATAGATAGATCAATTCATCTATCTATCATCTACGTATCTATCTATCTGTCATTGGAGATATTTGTTATAAGGAACTGGATCATGTGATTATGGAAACTGACAAGTACCAAGATCTTCAGCTGGCAAGCTGCAGACCCAGGAGAGCCGATGGTGTAGTTCTAGTCCAAAGGCAGGCAGGGCAGGCAACCTCGAGACCGAAGAAGAACCAATGTCAGTTAAAGTCCAAAGGCAGGGAAAAATGGATGTCCCAACTCAAAAGCAGTCAAGCAGGAAGAGTTTTCTCTTATTTGGGAGATGGAGGTGGGAGGAGTCAGCCTTTTGTTCTATTTAGACCTTCAAATGATTGGATAAGGCCCACCTACATTAGGAAAACAGCCTGCTTTACTTGGTCTATTGATTTAAATGTTAAATTCATCCAAAACCATACTTTTTTTTTTCAATGTCAAACAAATGCAGGCATGGGACTAGAAGATTTCTAAGACCTCTTATAAGTCCAACATTCCTTTGGTTCACACTTCCGTATCTTTTACCAGAACTACTGCTATAGTCCCCATACTGGTCTCTCTACCTTCGATCTCTCTCTATCCCCCATAAATCTATCCCCCATATCTGTTCCCAAATTCATGCTGCAGTCAGAGAGACATTCTTAGCACATAGCTTGGACCAATACCTGCCACTGCTTAACTCTCTCAATAGCTCCTTACTGCCCTCAGGATAAACCCTCATCTCTCCATCCCTTCTTAGAGAAGGGCTGCTTTAGACTGGCATTCAAGACCCTTCAGAATCTGGCCTGAAGACCCCTTTCTAATTCTCTTTTCCTGTGCATCCAGCATTTCAGCCATAATGAAGTATCAGTTATTCCCCAAATGGGTTCTTTCACATATCTTTTTTGGCTATTTTCTTTGTTTAGAGTGCTCTGTCTCTGCTTCTCTGCCTCCTTATCCTTCAGAATCTATTTTGAACGTTACCACCTCCAGGAAGTCCTCACTGATCACTCAGACTGTTTTAGGAGCCTGTTCTGTACTCATCCAACCCTCCATATTAAGCTCTTTGACATAGTGGGAGAGCTGTCCTTTGCCTTGAAGGCAAAGACAAACATTTAGTAGTGGGGCCTGCCATATGGATTTGTCATACTTATGTCCTAACCAAAAGAAAATTTTGTGATGGGAGTTGGCTTCCACACTGCAGGATGTAGACTACAGGACTTTGTGAAGTTGCCAGTAAGACCAACCATTCCTCTGCTTGCCTTTTTAAATGATTTTTTAATTGTAAAAGTAGTACACGTTCATTCAAGAAAAATAAGTGAAATGCTCAAAGACTATCACCATTGCCATACTAATATATTTCCTTCTGGGCTTTTTTTCTTAAGATTAACTTATTTATTGGAGAGAGGGGAAAGGAGAGGGGCTGAGGGAGAGGGAGAAAGAATCACAAGCAGACTCTGGGCTGAGCATGGAGCCCCATATGAGACTCCAACTCACAACACCAAGATCATGACCTGAGCCAAAAGAAGAGTCAGATGCTTAACTGACTGAGCCACCCAGGAACCACACCAGGCTTTTTCTCTATGCATTTATTTAAGAAGATATTGAACACCTACCTCATTTTGCTTCCTACTCTTTTTTTAAGGCCACAGTGTAAGAATTCTCCACTTTCAAAAAAAAAAAAAAAAAGGATTCTCCACTTTTAGTATGCATTTCTTCATTACCATTATTCTTAATGGCTGGATAATATTCCATCAAGTTAATGCATAATAGCTTATTTACCCCTTTCTATTGAACATTGAAGTTACTATTTTTTCACCATTATATTAAAAAAATCTATGATAGGCATCTTTGTGCAAAAGCATTTCTCTGTGTTTAGAATTTATTCCTTGGGATCAGTGCCTGTGGTTGTTTTTATCTTGCGAAAATCGGGGCCTTGATCTAGGGATCTGCCTGTATTTTCTCCCCCAAATCTTCCAGAACAAAAAAGCAAAAACTGACATCAGTGCCGAAAGAGTCACTCAGCCCCAGTGTTCAGTGTATGTCCCCTGATTAAGACAATGTGCCCTTTCTCAAATGTGACCATAAATATTTGCCTTCAGTAAAGTAGATGCCAAGGAGATAATATTGATTGCAAATTACAGCCCTTGTAATTAACCAATTTGCACAGCTGGAAGATGGAGCTGGTGAAATCATTTGCTTCTGAAGAAGGATGATATCCTTTCCAAATCTGTCTCTCAGATAGGAATTTGGCCTAATCTCTGGAACATTCCTGGTGTGGCTCCAGACTATCAGGTACTCAGAGTCCCCGAGCTCTGGACAAAAAAGAAATGCCTTGGCCTTTTTCCTGCTACCCACCCAAAATGGGACTATGTCTCCCAGGTGCCTCTGAAAACACACATAAACACACACTGGGAAGAGGTATGGGCTGAGGTTAGCACCTGGATGCTGCCATCTCTGTATAAAAGGAGGCCCAAGCAACCCCAAGCAGGGCTTCTAGTCCTAGGACTACAGTGGTATCCTGGCTCTAGACAGATGGGGGCAGCAGAGAGCCAGCCAGTTTGGTCAGCTGGGCTTGTAGCTGACCACAGCTGGTGGGAGGGTCCAAGCTGAGCAGTGTGGGAAAGGGAAGAACTTGATCCAGACACATGCATGAGTGGAATAGGGATCCAGGTGAATTAGAAATGAATCCTAATTATTACTAATAGACTCTTTCCCTTAGGCAGCATGCCTTAATTTACGAATAGGATGATAGCAAATGATTTTGTTGAATCCTCTCCAAAATCATACTCATTTGATAAATGAAGAAACTGAAGTTCAGGAAATTAAATAACTTTCCCAAGTTCACACAGCCCTAAATGGCAAATCTGGGCAACAAACCAGGTCCTCTGGCTCTATGGAGTGACAGGAGTATCTATTTCTTTTTGATTCTGAAAATTGTCAGGTCAACCAAATTCCCTTTTAAGTAGACAGGTTGAAGCCTCCAAAGCTTAACAGAGCACTATCTCAGGTGACCAAGAATCCTTAGGGACAGGAATAACAGCATCCAAAATGTCACGTACATGTTGGGGAGCAGGTAAGGGAGGGACACTGGTCCCTGACTCCCATGAAGCACTTGGGCAAATACCTTTCCAGCCTCAGTTTTTCTATCTGCCATTCAGCTTTTTCTCTGTGCTCAAACTATTCCTAAGTATTTGCAATTGCTACAATAGACCAAGTTCTCTGATTTTCATGATTCTGCCTCTGTTGGTCCCTCTGCCTTGAATGATTTCCCTCACACCTGCTGGTCTGGTTCATTCCTCTTCATCCTGACAACCTCTGTGGGCATTCCCTGAGCACACATCTGTGCTCCTCCAGCAGTTTGCCCAAACCTCCATCTTAGCATGTATCACAGCATATTACAATGTCTTTTTCCTTCATTAGACTGTGGGCTCTTTACTGACAGACCATATTCTGTTAATCTCTCTGTTGGGTACAGAGTTGGTGTTCAGATACGTGTTGAGTGAGTGAACGCCTGCAAGAAAAAACATCTTCCATGTTGCAAAAGTCCAAGGGTGCCAGAGGTTTCATGCTTATTGATTATAGTGACCAGCTCTAATAAACCACTAGGGAAATGAATGCAGATTCCTAGACCTTGGGGTAACAGCCTAGCAAAGGTGGGACCAACCTTGCCTTCTCTTCAGAAGCAGTTTCCTGCCTGTGTGGCCAAGAAGGTACTTAAAGCATGGTTGTTACACCTCAGTAACAGAGACACAAACCTTATCTCATTCCCACAAATGCCTGAAGGTGAAGCCCAGGCCCCTCCACAGTTCTATTTGAGCTCCTTTTTAGATTGACTTGGCAGAGAGAAATCTGGTTGTTCCCCCACAAAGGGATAGTCTTGGATTTGATTAAGGCACTTTAAATTTTCCCTGCCCACCCAAAAAGCAACTGTTTCAAATGTTGCCTCCATTGCTTAACTTATGCCCAAACTCCCCCTACCCAGCATTGCTACCCTGACACAAGCATTTAACATAGCAAATTCCATAAATCAACAGAACTGACCCTTTCTCTCCCCCTTTCTCTCTCCCTCTCTCTCCCCACCCCTCCTTCATCCTTCCCTCCCTCCCTCTCATTCTGTTTCTCGTTCTCTCTTTGTCTCTCTCCCTTTCTTTCTCTCCCTCCCCACCATATACACACACTACAGCTCTTCAATGAGTGGCTGAAACCTACCCATGTTTTATTAGTTTGAGCAGCTAATGCCAGGACAAAGGTAATGAAATATATTAATTATGTGAAAGATGTTTTAGAGAACCAGTATTTGCTTTCAGAAAGAGAGAGCATGTCTGATTCTGAGCAGAGATGATAGCAACAGGCAGGTGATTAACAGCTAATAATATTAGTGTTGTAATTAGAATCGCCTTGAACTCTTAACCTATCTGCTTCTCTGATTTCTAGGTCCATACAGTGAACAACAAGATGCTTATTTTCTTTTTTTTTTTCCTGTTATTGATTTGCCTGGATGTTCAGAATATATTCTTTCTCAAATAAATATTACTAACTGCTCTCATCTATTGTTCACCTACTGTATGGTAGGCACACTGTAGGTCCTGAGGGTACAAGGAAGAACATAGCCACGGACTCAACCCTGGAGGAATTAAATAGATTTTATTCTATCAAAGCTCTTATCTGGTGGAATTATTACTCTTATTTTTACAAATGAGGAAACTGAGGCTGAGGAGGATGTTGAAAGCCACTCAGCTTAGAAGAGGCTAAGCACAGATTCAGAATTAATTTTGTCTGACTCCAGTTGATGTTCTTTCTAGTAACACAGTGCTCTACCAATGACCATTATTGCTGTTACCTTAGTAGTTCACCCCCATCCCCTCCCCACTGACTTTCTGCAACTCAGCTCACAGCTCTGTTCCAGAGTGGAGGAAAAAGAGAAGGAAGAAAGTGATCAAACAAGAGGTCAAGTATTCTACCTGGCTGTTTGGGAAATCACCATTATCATTTACGTGGTCTGCATCTTGAGTCCCAATAAAAGTAGCAAACTAGCAGAGTGCAGTGATGGGGAAAAAAATTCAAGCAGGTAGTTCGTAGATATCCCCGCTAGTTAGTAAATGGCATCAAGGAAGTCTAGACTCTTGGCTGGGGTTCAAGAGAAGAGCAAAGAGATTCTAAATCCCAAGGAGGAAGTTGGCAGGGAACTGGGGAGAATCAGCCTTTGGCTAAAACTAGTAGACAACAGTGTTGCTGAGATAATATCATGATAGCATTTGACCAGGGGACTCAAAATACCCAGATCCAACCTCATCACACCCAATTCTCCCTGAGGCAAATATATTCACAAGGAAGGAGAAGTTAGTTATTATTACCTGAGACTTTGGCTCCGAATCTCAGTGCAGAACTCCCCTGAGCTGCACTGAACAAAAATGTGAGTTCTTTTATCCCAAGCTTATGAGGTTCAAATTGTCTAGGGAAAAACAACAACAACAACAACAGCAAAAACTCCCAAGTCCTCTTCTATTTTCTTGAGTTCCCTGAGCCTTGGTTTCTAGAAAAAGCTGTCCTGTCTCCATCAGAGCCAGAGAGACAGAAGCAAAGAAGTCCACACAAGGAGGATAGTAACTCTAGTGCTAGGACACACCTCTCCCAATTCTTCTCTGCGAAGGCTCCAAGGGAAGGAAATACATAAAGTCTGTAAAACAGACTTTATTCTTCGTAGAGAATAAAGAAATAAAACAGGACCTTATTCTTAGCTGGAGTTCTGGGCCCAAACCCTAATGCAGGGAGCCCTGGAAACTAGATTGTGGATCTGGCAAAGAGTAAATGAAATAGTATATGAAGCTTCTACCATCAAACCTAGGCTTCCTTTAAATGGTGCCAACCTCTTCTTTGGGTCCTAGAATCTCTTTTCTCTTCTCTTGAACCCCAGCCAGGAGTCCAGATCCTCTCAGTGCCATGTGCTTGTTGTTGTGGATATCCAACAACTATCCGCTCAGTCTCATCATCACTGAAATCTACTTGTGGACTAAGGGGTTTTTATTATTTTTATTTTATTTTTGTTTTCTGCCGGTTCATCTCCCAAGCCTGCTTGTGTCTTTCTATAACAATCCGACACTATCACTTCCTTACATACCCAATTCCTTTTCTTCTTCAGCTGATATTACCTTCTTCTGGAAATGTTTCCTGCTGCACTCCTTCCTCTTCCTACCTGTACTCTGCTTCCAGGCTGGGTGAGGTGCCTCCTCTCTGCTTCCACTACCCCTTGACTTCCATCTGTTACAAAACTTACCACTCCACATTATTTTTGAGTTTACATGAATGTTTTCCCCAACAAAATCCTTAGTGGCAGGGAATGTATATGATTCATTTTGTTTCCTCAGTTTCAGACCCAAAATCTGGCACAGAGCAGGGAGTGTTTGATGAATGAATATATTAAGAAATTATAAATTTGTCTTGTCCAGTGTAGTGTTATCAAGGAGGGAGGGAATACAAAGGAATGTCTGATCCAGAGTCCTTATTGTGAATGGAGATGACTCTCCTAACCTATCTCTTCCTTCTATTCATCAAGCCCATGGCCATCAAAATTGCTATTCATTCTAAAATCACCCTCAACCACTTCCCCCATGGTTCCATGTGCATTTCCCTTCCTGACTCCAGCTTTGTTGCTTCCTCTGGGCAACTCTTAGCCTTGGGAAACCCTACTTCTCTACTAACTCATCCCTTTGAAACATTTTGATGTCCTCCATTTTGATGTCCTCAAAAGTTATTCCTCTCCTACAAGGTTCCAGCCACACTAGAGGACCCACACTTATTTTCTGACTGAGTTTTAGATAGTAACCTCTCACCACTTTCCCTGGCTACACTGCCCTCATTTCCAGAAAGAATTTCCTCAGTTTCTGCCTGAGCTTCCAAGTTATCTCCCAGTTATCCAGCCCCTGTATAAGCCTCTGTTGAAGGACTCCTTGTCTTTAATTTCAGACCTTCTTGGTATCTGTCCAGGTGTCAGAAACAGCCATACCCTGGACACTGCGGAGTCAACCCTTCTAGTAGAAGTCTCTAACATTAGATCCCACCCACTTCCCCCACCCCATTTCACCTGACACAGCATAATGTGCTCTTCTAAATAGGCCTCTAAATGGCACCGAAATGAGGAAACCTGAACCTCAGCCAGAGACCAGAGTGGTCAGGACAGGACAGAACCAAGAAGACACTATGTAAAAACAAGGGCTCCCAGAACAAAAACCAGAGAAGAGGAGTGTTTAAACAAAAGTAGAAGAAATTATGAATCTAGTTCTCAAAAGCAGGAAGAACTAGTCCAAGCTATCACTAAACATAGAAAGGTAGAATAAAGATCAGATCTTAGACATTGAATGCCAGACCAGAACATTTTAATTTGATACAGTGGAAATAGAAAGCCATTGTAGATGCTTGAACAAAGTTGTCCAGGAACATGGAGAAGGCACAGACTGGAATTTAGGACACCTGAATCTGAGGTTCTGGCTTTGTCACTAGAGGGCTGATGGCTATAGACACATCTCTTCCACAACCTGTCCCAGAAGAATTATGGGACAACCAGTGTTGAGTGGTCTCAGAAGTCCCTCTCAGCTCTTGGACTCCATAGCACAGACAGGTTTGACCTGAAGAACTTGAGCTTTCCTCCATCATGCAGTCCTCATTGCCCAATTCCAGGCTGCTAATGATCAGGGCTCTAGAGGATTACCTCTTGTGTCTCATCTGTTGGAACACAGCTCAAGAGAGAGGAATGCTCCTGCCACATGTGCTCTTGTTTATTCTTGATGCTTTCCAGAGAGCTGAGGAGAAGAGGAAGGGAAGGAGGGCCTCCTTGCAGGATGAGTTACAAGTGTTATTGTCCTAACGCATATGTAGGGACTGGGCCCAGGCACAGCAGACAATCAGCATGGGGGAAAACTTGGGCCTTCTGCCAACTAGAATCCTCCAAAGCTCAAATTAGCATCTTGGAATTTAAAAGAGAAATAAATAAAATGAACTAAGCAAGCAGATCTGAACTGGTTGTGTCAGATGGGTGAATACAACAAGGCCATATCTTGGCCATTTGTGTTAGTCATATAGGTTGGACCAGGCTGCTGGAACAGATAAACTCTAAAATTTCAATAGCTCATCATAGTAAAGTTCATTCATTTGTTGAACACTAACAAATTTTGCAAACCTGAAATTTGGAATAAAATGAAAATGGCTTCCATTTACTGAATACCTATTTTATATTCAGGACTGTTCTATATACTTTACATAAATGATGGCCTTCTTACATATGAAGAAACGGGAAACTCCAAGAGGTGACATGACTGAAGTCAGATAACTACCAAATGGCAGAATTGGGTACTGAAACCCATGACTATCTAGCTGCATGGCTTGTGCTCTTTTCCTGACTCCACACTGCCTCCCCAGCAGTCCTCTCCCTCGCCCACATCATTCAGGCATATCTTCCAAGGGAGAGAATGAGGAAAGGAAACCATCTGGCAAATGACCTAAGGAACGTCTTCTCACAGAAATCATCTGCATTGTTCTTTCAGCTCGGCCACTGTTAAATGTGAAACTTACTGCACAGCCCTCCATTGTGTGCTTGTCTCCCCAGATCATAAGGATCTTAAGGCCTCAGAACCTGAGGGCCACGTGTCCCCAGCTGCTAACACTAAGCCTGGCACAGTGCCCAGAGAAGGTTTGTTCATTGGTTAAATGAATGAGTGAGTGAATTCATTCCATTTTTGACAGTTTTGAGGAGTCTTCAGATGAATGGTTGAAATCAGCTCATAAATCCCTAAGGAAAAAGCCCATGCTTTATTGCTTTTTATATTTCCTGCATTTGACATAATAACAGGAATAGATTAGCTCTTGCTACCAACCTCAATCACTGAAAAGTGGACCATATTCCTCATGCACCGAGTGTAAAGCTGTAGCGATAGGGATGAAGTGGATTTGGGGCTATTTGTAGGGTTGCAATAAGAGGACTTATTAACCATTAAGATGTCAGAGGTAAGGGAAGAAATACATAGAAAAGTGATAAGCATACCTGTCTTCAGAAATGACCTCAGACCCAGGAAGCTATTTGGATTATGAGCAAAGAGTATGGAATTGATGTTCCCCCAGACCACCTCAGCCTGTGGGCACAAATGGGGTCCCATTCATGGTAATCACCTGTGATTTGCTGCCCCTAACTGCTAATGCAGGCCTCCAGCTTCCTGCAAAGTCTTCCTCAGTTATTTCTGGAAGTCTCCAGGTGGCATCACACATAAGATCACAAAGGATGTGTTCTGCTTCTACATGCTATCCACCATGTTGCTTCTTTCCTGCTCAGACCCTCCCATGAGGTTCCCTGTTTCCTGCTTCCTGTAATTGAGAGCACTCCACCCTAGTCAGTCCCATCACCCACCAGGAGAAATCTGATGGCCCCACTGAAGGTATTTCCTGCTTACAATACCACACTTCCAGGACAAGAAATACTATAGCAACCAAAGCTGCAGTTTTTCAGTACAAAAATTGGGAAAATGTTCCTTTCCCCAACTCTACATTCATAGCTCTGTGGCCTTTTTAGAAATAGCTTCTACCTGCAAGCCTCTCTCCCTGGGGCCCACATTGGTCCAAGGTCACATACCCCACAGTCACCCTCCCCTTTCCCTAAACGAGGGCTGGGACCTGTCGCCTTTGTGCTAATGTAGGCATGCAAGGATCTTCTGTGGTCAGACCTCTGCAAGAATCTGCTCCAACCATCCTTCGGAATAGACTGAAACTGGAGCCCCCTCCTCTAAAGGATGAATAAAATGACCACTGTTATTTCTTTCTGAAATTGTATTGTCCAAATGCTAGTCTGGATATTTTCCTCCAGATGCTTTCGTTAAACACTTGCTGGGTTCCAAACATTATGAAAAAAGCTTTCTGCACAGGGCTTCATTTGGTCCCTACCCCAGCCCTGTGATCTAAGAGCTGTCACCCACTTCTTCAGGTCCAGGGAGAGAAAGCACCTAACCCAAGCCAGCCAGCCAGAGTCTGGAACACTCTCTCACTCCCTTTTGCCCTGACTACCTGGCAGCGGCCTCTCCTAGAGCCTGGATGGTCTACTTTCTTGTCCTTCCTGATTGCCACCCACACTGTTCTAGTTCTTGTTCTCCCTCTTCTTCTGCCTCACCCATCAGATTTGACATCCAGCACATCTTCCCAGTTGTGCTCTCAGCCACCCTGGACAAGAATCTGATTTCTTCTTTTCTCCCCTGATTCACACACAGGCTTAAGCCGTCTTTCCCTAGGACACTCCAACTCTGGCCCTGCCTCAGGAGTGACATTTGCATCTGGCTTTCCATGGCCCTGAAAGTTAAATCTGATAGGCTTTTTATGTGCTATGTGGCCTTCAGAAGTATCTTAAGGTCTCTGGGCCTCAGTTTAGTTGATTGAAGATCAGGGGTAATAATATCTGTCTTAGAGGCTTATTGTGGGAAGTAAATATGACAAAATCTTTAACGTCCCCAAGGAAGATGCCTGAAAAGTAGTAAATGTAAGGTAAATGAAGTGCCCCAAAAGAACTGATGTTTATTAAATGCTTAACACATGCTCCACTAAGTGCTTTATTGGTAAATGCTTATCTCATTTACTCCTCCCCTCAACCTTATGCAGTAGGTACAGTTATCATTCCAATTTACAGATGTGGAAACTGATACCAGGATCAGACCTTGAAAGTGGCAGGTCTCAGAGGAGAAGCAGACCTTTATATTTAATGACTCACTGTCTTATACTGCTTGGCACAAAGCAGACCCTCTGCAAATGGGGTTGTTGGGCTGCTCGTTTACCTTTTTTTTTTTTTTTTAATTTTTATTTATTTATATATTTGGGAGAGAGCACAGAGGGAGAGGGAAAAACAGACTTCCTGCTGAGTAGGGAGCCTGATGCAGGGCTCAATCCCGGGATGCTGGGATCATGACCTGAGCCGAGGGCAGACATTTAACTGACTGAGCCACCCTCAGGCACCCTGGGCTGCTCTTTTAAATAAACAGCTAAATGAATACATTTTCCTTCTCTTCCCTTTGTGCCATTGCCTGAGACACCCGTTCTCTGCCCCAAGACTTCTCCACTGATTTTCTTAGCCTCCTCTGAGGAGGCTAAGATGTTAGTTTCTTCTACCCCCAGAAATGTACCATATTGCAGCCTTCCCTCAGTAGGACAAAACCCAGCCCTGACCAGCCCAGTCCCCGGCTGAGTTCCTTGGCCAAGAACAGCGCAGAGAGAGAGCTTTTCACAACTGAGGCTTGCCAACAGAGCACTCCCGCTGAGCCAAGGCCTCTTGCCAAGCAACTTTCTCCGCCCCTCTGATACGCAGATGTGTGCAAGAATTCTGCACATCTGCATAGGGAGCATCCAAAAGCTGTGACTTGGCTGAAAAGAAGGAAAATGTGAGTGTCAACTCTGGAGGAATGGCTCCTCCAGAGGGGCCGTGCAGGGGAGGACAGCAGATCAGGGCTCAAAGCAGTCAGAGCAGAGTTGAAGGAGGGTGGAGAAACAGCAGCATCCAGCCCAACTTGCACCTCTCACAGGAAGCCTGATGCACTTTCAGAAGCATGGGGAGCACTGGCTCATGCAAGTGATCCCCCTACAGATGTCCCCACCTTGTGAGCTCACACTCTACTTAATTTGTGTCACATTAGCCTCTCATAAGTAAGGAAAGAGAAACATGGCATCAGAGGCAGTGGTAAGAGCCCCGGAAGAGGACTCAGACACTTTTCCGCCAAACATTCCTGCAACCAACATGTATGAAGCATTGATGCTGAGCCTGGCCCAGGGGGACAGAGAAGAATCGGACTCAGTCGGGACCCTCAAGAAGGTGCCACCATCCAAAGGGGCTGACAGGCAGGAAACGGGACAGTATAGAGGAGAAGTGCAGAAAGCTTCGTGGGGATGCCGAGTTGGTTAATGTTAAAGAGGGCATGTCAGGGACCACTTCTGAGAAGAGGTGATGTCTGAGTGAATCTTGAAGACATGTGACAACTGCCCAAGTGAGGAACTTACTCTGCATTGACACCATCGGGGCACTGCTGAGTAGATGGGTAGGTGCTCACACACCTGCGTACACACACCTTCTGACACGGCTGCCATGCTGGTTGGGAACAGTTTCCGGGTAACACTCTGTGCCTCCTGCTGTACTCCAAGATCTTCCTTCCCCAGGGGTGTTTTCTGTTTCCTGAAAAGCTTTGGCAAAAGCTTCCTCAGAATCAACTACTTTGCCCGTGTTACCTTAAAAGCTTTATTCTCTCTTACCAAGTGGCATGGGAAGCCGCAGAAAAAAGGAATTCACCAGGGCGTCTTGAGCTCACCTTTGCTCTTAATGTTCTTTTTTTTTTTTTTTTAAGATTTTATTTGACAGACAGAAATCACAAGTAGGCAGAGAGGCAGGCAGAGAGAGAGGAGGAAGCAGGCTCCTCGCTGAGCAGAGAGCCCGATGTGGGGCTCAATCCCAGGACCCTGGGATCATGACCCGAGCCAAAGTCAGGGGCTTTAACCCACTGAGCCACCCAGGCGCCCCTGCTCTTGATGTTCTGAGGCTAATCCCTATGGAGCCTTGTGCTGGGGACAAAGGAAGAGCAGGCTCCTGGCTGGAGGGAGTGAGGATTCAGCTCAAGGAAAGGAAGACTAGGTGAAAGGAATAGTATCATTGCCTCCAATCTCTGCAAGGAGTATCTGAGGGCAGAACAAGGATTAATGCAAGAACTCCAGAAGGCAGCCTGCTCCACATGTGAGGCTATTTGTCCAAATCAATGCTGCCCACGAGTGGGATTGGCTGCTTTGAGAAGTAGTGAGCTCCCCATCCCTGCTAGTGTAGGAGGGGACTAGATCACAGTTTATTGGCTGGGGAGGGTATTGTAGCAGAGCCTCAAACTCTAGGTGAGAGGTCACATCTTTTTGCCTTGCTCTACCATCTTCACCTGGGAATTGACTTAGCACAGGAGGGCTGCTTAGGCGCTAAGAGTACAGGGATTTGCATTTCCAAGGTTATGAAGAAAGACGTGTAGTAAGTATGTGTATAGGCGTCCAAGATGTGAAAGATGTGATTATTTGCAGAACCTAATCTCATGCCTCCCTATCCTTGTTGAACCGAATATTGCAAAAATATTCTCATTCGTATTTGGAATGGTATGTTTCTAAGCAATCATCATTCTGAATACTCATTCCAGCCAGGAGACGACCTGAATATTGAATAGAATAAAAATGTATATATTAGATTACTTATTCAAATGCCTATCTGGCAGTTTGGATAGAATTAAGCAACAGTCCAATCTGGCTGTTGTTTTATGCATGGGATGTCAAAGCTAAACAGCCCTTAGAGAATATTCTCTCATTCTTTCTCTGCACACAGCCTCACCATCCTGCCTTGTTCACAGATGGGGAAATAGGCTGAGAGAGGGGGACATACAGCATGGAAATGAGAGACCTGGGACCAGTAGCTACCAGTTAGTGACCAAGCAAGGTAATATTTTCCCCACAGGACGAAGGAGGCAGCTGAGGCTCAGTGGGGTTAATCGGCCTGTACAGAGTCACACGGCTAGTCAGGGACAGAGTTGCCTACATCCCAGGCCACTGTCTTTCTGCATTACCTCACTGGGTCCCAAATATTGCCAGAGAAAGGGCATGTTCCTCCTTTCATGCAACCTACAGACTCTCGTCCAGGCTATAATACCTTGGGAAGTGATGATGTTATCCCTGGTCTATAGTTGGGGAAATTTCACTGAATATTTGGAAATGCATTTTCGGTCCCCCATGAACCAGGAGGTCTACCACACCACTGTTCTCCCCTGCATGCTTTGAAGGCTCGGTATGACACACCGGGCAAGAACATGTTGTTCTGCAATTACAATCACAAAAAGTCATAACCCACATTTGCCTTTCAAAATGAACCCAAGTAATCCTCTTAAAGGAATATGCTCACTCCGAAGCTTGCACAGGTATGTCACCCCTGAGAAGACTTCCCTAGCTCTCCAGACCCCAGGCCCCAGTGCACTTTTCACACAGTATTATCACTATATGTGGGATTTCTCCCCCACTACACCATGAGTACTTGAAAGCCAGGAACCACCTCTGATTGTTTTCTGTATTTCCAGCATGGGGCCTGGTGCCCCACAGTTGTTTGGGAAGGTTTGCTGAGCAAATGGATGGCTATTTGAGCAGTATCACTGCAGGATAAGAATTAGAGAGGAAGGGATTCTCCCCTCCCCAACCAACCCAGAGTTCATTAATCTGTGAATAACAAAGAGACTCTGGCAAGCCCTCCAACTGAACATAGTATTTCCAGCCCCACTAACAGTGACTGAAACCAAGAAGCAAACCTCGGAGCTTCCTGGGGTTCTGCCAGTGTCAGGGAAGAAGAGAGCAGCATCTGAAGCACATGTTTCCACTCAAACTTGAATCTCACTTCATCTCACCAGACAGTTCTGGAATCACAGCTTCAGCATTTTCTTCCATATCACCCCTGCCACCCTGCCCCTCCAGGTCCCCAGAGCTCCAGTCTCTGCAGGAAGCCTTCCTCAGTCAGGCAGCCCACCGGGATGTCTCCACACCAGCTCCTCTTTCTCATCTCAGCACCCTTCCTCTCCTGCTTCTCCAGTGCTTATGGTCAGTTTGTGGGTGGTGTGTGGGGAGAGACAGCGTGGCCAATGTACAGAGCACAGGCTCTGGCTCAGAGGATGGGTCCAAATCTCAGCTGAACAATTGAGTAACTGCAGGTCCTTGAGACATTTACTTAACTACTCTGAGGCAGTCAGATGGAGGGTAAAATTTCCTTCTCAGGGTTTTTGGGAGGTAATGCAGGGAATCCTGGTATTGGAGGGCCTTCTCTGCAAAGTTAGGGACAATGTTTATCCTGTGGATGATGGGGCACCACCACAGGGCTTCTTGTCTGCAAATCACATGGTCAAATCTGCCTTTTACAGAGAATAGTCTGACAATGGCACAGAAAATGGATTGGAGAAGAGGCACTAGATAAGAGAAGCCAGGCAGGAGACCTTATAGGGCTGGTCAGGGGTTGAAGGAAGCAAGTAGCAAGGGGAGCAAGGGGCAGAGGGGAGTGTGGAGTTGCAGATGATAATGGCCTGAACAAAGGAAGTAATAAGAGAGAACAAGAAGAGGTAATGTTTACGGGCTCTGATTCTGGGCCAGGAATTATCCTTGCACTTGATAGGGATTATTCCGTTGAATCTTGTTAGCGACCCAAGATTTTTAATCCTCATTTTACAGATGAGGAAACAGACATTAAGACATTAAGTAAATTGCTCAGGATGGCATAGTAAATAAGAAAATTGGGATTCAAGTCCAGACAGTTTGACTCCAGAGCCTAAGTGCTTACTCACTGGACTAGCTCACAATTCAGGTAGAGATTGGAGAAGAACCATTTAGAAGGTGAAACTGGCAAGACTTGAGAGATTGGCTGGAGTAAGTAAGAAAGAGGGTAGAGCATAGAATGACTCTCAGGGTTCTTTCCTAAGGTCCACAGCTCCTGAGAGGCAAAGCCAAGTTAACCCAACTTTATATAATTCCGAAGCATTTTCTCTTTTCACAGCATCAGAACATTTCATCTGAGAGCTTGATGTCCTTGGGATAGAAGGGATAAGGTAGAGATTGGTACTTTCCCCCAGATTTCACAATTCCTTTATTTAAACTCTTATACTCTATGACTAGCTTTCCTTAAGATGTTAAGGGTGTGTGTTTCTTATCAATTACAAAAAGTTGACAAAAAAATGCATTTGTTGGGACAGCATTAGAGAAGATTTGCTTCTTTGGTGCCAAACCAAATGCAAAGGAAGATTCCAAGATTCATGCTTTTCCCATGCCTCTCCCAAGGCTCTTCCTCTGTGCCAGGCTGGACACCGGGGGAGGTGCTAGGTAACAGCCCCGGCTTGGGCATCTCATAAGCAAGGTGTGAAATGGTCATGTAGGCAGGCATTCAAAGGACTACAGAAGGGGGCTGTTTGAAAGAAGAGGGAATATGCCCTCCACATAGGAAGAGCTGCTATGCCTGGTTCTTGGCATGGGGCAGAAGCCAGGCCATGTGATCTTGGGCACATTCCTTAACTGAGCTTCCTTGTCCTCAGAATAATCATGTAATCAATCCCATGGTGATCTACTTGTTCTTGTCCTATAATCAAGGACCTGGAATTCTGGATTGGGATGCAAGGTCTAGAGCCTCGGCTGTCCCCTGGGGTGGAACAAGTTAGGTATGCAGACTGCAGAACTTGATCCTGAAGGTGGGATCCAGTACCTAAGGTTGACATGAAAACGAAGGACAGGCAGAGTCTGACCCTGAATCCCATCTGAAAGTGCTGGGTAGAGAAGCAAGTCCAGGCATGAGGCTAGAGGGCAGACTTGAGTCCAGTGGCTATGGGTTGCAGTGGAGGGTGGGGCTGGGGCCGGGGCCTAGAGATGGTCTCGAGTGTTCCTGGAGGCTTGATGGGACATTCACAGTCACTACCCTGATTTGTGGAGGGCTTTGTTCAGAGTACTGAGTGGCCCTGGTGCTAGGAGGAGAATGAAGTGACATGAAACATGTGGAGAACCTAGCAGCCGGGCCCCAAAGTTAACCTTCAGTAAAGGTTAATCATGAACTAGCTTTCCCTTTCCATCAGACTTCCATGTGCTGGGTCCTATGGTGGGCACGGAGAGGAGTGAGGAAAATGCAGGCCTTATCCTGCAGAGAAGCCCAGGCATCTGGAGACGCAGCTTCATGAATAGCATGTCCCCACTGAAGGTTCTAAGTGACATAATCGGGTGGTGGGGGGAGGTGAGGCAAGGTGATAGGACAGGGTGAGAGGACAGTAACCCAACTCAAGGGTTCCAGGAAGGTCCTCTGGAAGAAATAATGGCGAAGGTGGAGCTTGAAGGTTAAGAAACAGTTAACCAGGCAAATATTGGTGGAGAAAAACATTCTGGGAAGAGGCAGAGCTTCAACAGCAGTGTAAAACACCATGGTGTGCTCAGTAAAGTGGGATGTAAGGAGATGCCAGAGAGAATGCTGGTGGGGAAGCAGGGCTGTGCTGAATCTGGAGACTAAGGAACCTGGACTCCATCCTGAAGGTGATGGGAGGCTACTGAAAGGTTTCAAGCAAGAAAGTAACCTGGCCAGCTTTGTGCTCTAAATGGATTGTTCACACTGGTGGGGGAGAGTATATTGGGGAGGGCTAGCTGGAGGCCAGGTGAAATCTTTAGTTTGATGTTTCTGAGTCAAAGATCAGTTATGCTTTGGTAAAATTAATTAGAAGACTCAGAGATGAGAACAAAGGCTGCTGTATCTAAAGCTAGATGTGAAATGTTAACATCTGTACTCCTCTGTACAATGAGCTCAACCCCTATTCCCCATGTATAAAAGGTGATGTGAGGGGACATAATGCTTTTAAGGGCCCTTCCAGTTTGAATGCTTCAGGACTCAATAATTCTATTTCTCTTCTTTGGGTACGAAATGCACATTTCGTGTGTGCCGTGGTCACACCGACCCCCTAGCAGAACATAAGCTTTGGATTCTGCCTTCCTTGTGTCAGAGTGTGTCTGCCCTGAAAGTTTGCCATTACCTGTGTGCCTTATCTATTCTTGTGGAAGTTGCTGTATTTATCACATGGTTGGCTAGTGTTGGGATCTGTGCCAAGATCAAGGCTCATCATCCTATGACTAACATCAGGACTCAGTATGTGACCAATGATTGCTACTCCATCTATGGTTTTAAGGCTAAGAAAATTGTCCAGTTGAGGTCTTTGAACTCAGGCCTTTGGGTTTATTACCACAGTGTCTACTCCACCTAGCAGACCTGCCAAACTGGGCTAAAGGGTTCTGGTATTCGAACCCTTTAGTTAGAAAGGGCACATGTATTCGAGGACTTCTGGTCCTGGGTGCCCGATTCTATGTACCTAGAGGCTGGAAGGAAAACACATACTCCAAATCCCCCCAACCTTCATGGCTTTACTCTAAGACAACACTATTTGCGTATCGGAATTGCCTGGTTCATGACAGAAAGTTCCTTGAGAGAGGGAGCCCCCCCTGACTCATCAGTCTGAATGAATTTCTTATCCCTGACCATTTTAATTGAGGAATGACCTTATTGCAGGTACTGTGGTCAGTAGCAGACATACAGACATGAACTAGGTACACACAACCTCTGCCCTCATGCAGGTTCCTAATTCCCAAGTGGTAAGAACATAGGTGCTATGATGGGAGAGAAGGAGTACAGGGTTGCTCATGGAATAGAGAGCGAGGGTCTTAACCAAAGGTGGGATCAGAGAAAGTCTTTTTGAGGAATGGATATTAAAGTTGAGGCCTGAAAAATATCTAATAATTGACCAAAGGAAGGATATCGGGGGAAGAGCTTGTGTGAAGACCTGGAATAAAAGAAAGTCGGCCCACTGAAGGAACCACAAGAAGGCTAGTTTGAGCCTCCTGGTGGATGTGTTCTATATCTTCACTGCAGTGGTGGTCATACGAATCTACACATGTGATAAAACTGTATGGAACTGAATATCTAAATACACACACACAGAGATGAGTGCATGTAAAAGTGGTGAAATATGCATAAAGTGAGTGGATTATATCAATCTTTGTTTTCTGGGTGTGATATCGAACTATAGTATGCAAGATGTTATCCCTGGGGAAAACTGTGTGAGGAGCTCATGAGATCTCTCTGGATCATTTCTTACAACTGTATGTGACTCTTACAATGATCTCAAAATGAAAAGTTAAAAAGAGGAAGGAGGAGAACCAGGTGGCAACCAATTTGATTGCAGCAGAGAATGGAGGAATATGTAGCCTAAACTGAACCCAGAGAGTTGGTAGAGCACAGACTATACAGGATTAAGATTGTGTGGGACTTTGTATGGAGCTAGAGGAGAAGCCTCGGAAAGTCTTATTCAAGCAGTGGCTGGATCAGATTGGCATTTGGGCAAGATCACAATAGTTTGGAGAATGCATTGGGAAGGGGTAAGATTAAGAGCAGAGAAATAAAAATTAAACTAGAATATAGTGGATGAGAAAGGACATGAGAAGATTTGGGAGATATTTATGGGGTCAGAATCAGTAGGATTTGATGACTGAGAGGTGAGAAAACAGCAGGAATCAAGAAGGACTCAGGTTTGTAACCTGGTCTTGGTGGATGATCTTCCTTACTAAGATGCAGACCGTCTGAGAAGAAATGGGCTTGGAAGAAAGGTTTGAAGAGATGGGTTTGAATATTTGAGATGCCATTCAGTTCTCCAAGTGCAGGTGGCTAGTAAGCACTTGTGTTGGGAGCTCTGGAGAGAAGTCTGCACTAAGTCTGTGAGCATACAGAATAAGAAGGCCAGAATTCTGAGGGAGACTTGACAGCTAAAATGTGGGTCAAAGAGGAGGAGCCTACCACATCAATTGAGGATTATTAAAGAGGTAGGAAGGATGGGACGCCTGGGTGGCTCAGTTGGTTGGACGACTGCCTTCGGCTCAGGTCATGATCCCGGAGACCCGGGATCGAGTCCCGGGATCGAGTCCCGCATCAGGCTCCCAGCTCCACGGGGAGTCTGCTTCTCCCTCTGACCTTCTCCTCGCTCATGCTCTCTCACTGCCTCTCTCTCAAATAAATAAATAAAATCTTTAAAAAAAAAAAAAAAAGAGGTAGGAAGGAAATCAAGACTACTGAAGTCAAAGGGAGAAAATGTTTCTGGAAGAAAGCCAGGTCAACAGTGAATGCTGCTGAGACCAGATGAAGGAATGTGTCCTTGAACTTGGTAGGTCATTGGTTACTTTGGAGAGCTTCTAACCAGTAGAAGCAAAGGCCAGGCTGCTGTGGGGCTA